>CM056945.1:9170350-9276716 GCA_029856935.1 Cyclocarya paliurus
GAGATTTTATTGCAAATATTTTCCTAAATGCTTAAATTTGTTTTTCATTGATAAACATGGATATAATTAGTGATTGATTGTCTTCACTTCCTCTTCTGCTTTTCCTTCATTTTTCACTTGTGAAGCTTTGTGTATAATTTGGTATTTCACTTTTGAGTACTTGTATTTATTGGAAGTTATTTTTCTATCAAAATATCATCTGGTGCCATTCCCACATATCTTCATAGTGAGTGACAATTGCCTGAGGCGGGTACAGTTGCCTCATCCTTTAGAGTAATTTATTGCTATCATTTTCCTGATTCATGATCCTCATCTATTTTCTACTATTTTTTTGTAGGTTGTGGTTGGAAAATTGTTGCCAGTTTTGAGGGGAGCTTTCCAAACAGAATGAAGCAACTTCCATTAGACAGACATTGTCAGGAATCAACAATGTCAAGAGGGTATGTTTATCCTGCCCCCTTTTCCCAAATTGCCTTGTTGCAGCTTACCTTTTATTGCTTTCTGGACATTTTTGGGGGCTTCTTATGACCTTTTGATTTCTAATTGTTGTACTAGATTGTGTTGGAAGCAGATGGTTATCAGCCATATCTCATATCCCCTGAAAAGGGTTAAGATCCTTAATTAAAGGTGTCTTGGAGCTTGCTAAAGAACCATCACGGCTTTGTGTTGATGAGGTAATCTAGGCATTCAGTGCCATTTTCTGTAATATGATTTGGATTTTTGTAGCTTCAGCATTGTTTATAAGGGTTTATTGTCTAGATTCTAACTTATGATCTTTGATGGGCTTTCCGAATTCTCTTTTTCTACCGTATATTTACTTATGAAGGCTTGAGTTGGGCTGCTGATAGATGATATCATTTCTGGAGCTTCTCAGTCTTCCTTTTCATACTTAATGATGATTAAACCTTGGGTTCAACTAGTATTTTTATTTGTTTGTTTTGGAATTGCTTGTCTACAGTTAGTTCATGTCGTCCGTATAGTATATATATATTTTTGATAAATTCCAAGAATTTTATTATCATGAATAGGCATAGCCCAAGTACACAGGAAGTATACAAAGGAAATACCTACTACACTCTAAAAAACACGAAAACTAAAACAGAAACAAACAAATGTTATATATTTTTCAGCAAATTAAACTTTATTAATCATCAGAAAGGGTGATATCAAGTACACAAAAAGTTATACAAGAGCTACACCTAGCTCTAGCAAGGCATTATAATATTTAATGGGATCAATTTGTGCAAATGCTCTAATCAATTCCTTATACATTGATTTCTGACTGATAAACTAGGTACATCGCGTTCTGGTTGATATAGTTTCTGCTGCAGCAAATGCTACACCAGGTCTTGGAAGATACCCTCCTTTCAAGAGAGAGGTATGGTGCCTTGTGAATATTTTTGTTGTTTTTCTTATAAATTTTACTATGTTTAATAGTATGACTACAAGTTTGCGTGGTTGAAATACTTCCTTGTTATTCTTTTAAATTTGTGAATTTTTTTTTTATAAGTAAGAAGGTATTTAAAATTTGCGAATTTAAACTATGTTAATGTCATACAAGGTTGTGGCCATTGCAAGTGCTGCCTTAGATGGTTTTAAGAATGAGGCAAGGAAAATGGTTGTTGCACTAGTTGACATGGAGCAAACTTTTGTGCCCCCCAAACATTTCATCCGTTTGGTGCAAAGGAGGTATTCTTAACATGTTTTTTGCCTGAAAATAAGATTGGTTTCATAACACAGCATGCTATGTAGCATTTGGTTTTAGATTATAACACAGTTGACATTTGCTAAATGCATGTGATTCCTGCAAAATTGTTGAGTTTAACTGTAAACATTTGTAACAGAATGGCATGCTTTGCATAATTTCTTCAGGAAGACACTTTAACTTCCATGTAATTGCTACATAGATTGATGAAGTTTCTTTTATTCCCCCCCCTCCCTCTTCCTGTGGGAAAAAAAGTGTCTTGTTCCTGAGTGATCTGGAGCTTATTAGGATGACAAGATAATTTTTTTCTCAGGCTTTTACCTTTTTTTTTTAATAAATCTTCAATTACGTGATAAAAAATCTTAGAATGGAGAGACAGCGCCGAGAGGAGGAGCTGAAAACTCGATCTTCAAAAAAGGGGCAAGACGTAGAGCAGGCAACACTAAACAGAGTAGGATATTTCCTCTGATGTTTGTTGTAGAACAATTACATTGAGTTGATTTTGTTTTGTTTTCCTGAACTGTGTATCTTGTTAATGAAGTCATTTTGTTCTTCCTATGCCTTGCTCATTATGTGTATCTTGTTTCCTTGTCAGGCAACTAGTCCTCAAACAGGTGGTCAGCAAATGGGTGGAAGCTTGAAATCAATGAAGGAAAAACCAGGGCAGACAGAGAAAGAAGTTCAGGAGAATTCAGGTTTAAAGACTGCAGGTCCTGAAGGAGAAATAACAGCAGGTTTGTCTGCAAAATGCATGCTCATTTGTGACAACAGGTTCTATTATATGAGAATCTAGATACCTGTATTTCAAAATCAAGATTAAGACATTTAATTAATGTAGATATTCTATTCCTCATTTCTCTATTTATGGAAAACACTACAATTAAAAATAAAATGGGGACAACATTTGGTTATGAAATTGAGGCTGGTTTTATTGCATGCTATATATCACATTGTTACAATGTCTCTGATTATGAAGATACTTTGCAGTTAGATAAATTACTTCTTCTTGGTGAATGGCGCATATTTGCAAACTTACCTGTCCTAGATCATTTTTATGGGGAATTTTCTTTTCTATTGATGAAACTGCATTTTGTGCCAAAATTGAATTCACGATGCAATTAGCAAAGCTGTTTCCTGGGTCATCATATTGGTTTTTGGGGCAACTATGCATGCCAATGTCTTGAGAGCACTTAAAAGGCTCACACTAGTTGTAGCCCATTTTTCTTTGCGGAGTTACATTATACTAACTTGGCATTTTATTTTACTGTAGGTTTTATAAAATTATTAGTAGAAATTATCATCATTTTACAGATATAATGCATCTATATTAAAATATGCTTCTATATAATATTATATATATATATATATATATCTAAAATCTCAATCTATTTGCAGTTCATACCACCTGCATTTATCAAGCACTTATAAGGAAACAATCCTTTGGAGGCCATTGTCATTGATCATACTGGAAACTCTTGGCCGGTTGAACTGCACCAAATTGGCAGCCGCTTGTGTTTTAAGTGTGCCTGGCAACAGTTTGCAAGTGATCATTAATTGGAATTTGGTGACTTTCTATTTCGTTGACTTAGAATTTGGGAAAGCAGAGCTTTTGCTGATAGGTCTCAATACCAATGAAGAGGCAGGACCCTGTTGTACTTAATACTTGTTACTCTCAACTAGTTTCTTTCTTCTCTTTTTGTGTCTTTGAATACAAATAATGTGTTTATAAATTGAATGCTTGTAGTTTCATCAAAAGATATTGTCAAATACACGGATGAGGAGTATGGGCAGCAACGTGAGATATATATGGATGGTGTTTGCCAACTTTCTTGATGAAAGACGATATGTAGAACTGTGGGTGCCAATGCCGATGAACGGTCCCACTTAAATAGGGTTAAACAATATTTTAATAGTGACGTTTATCTAGTATTTAATTGCAATGCTCAGTTTGTACTTGATATGAGAATATGATGCACCACCTTAATGTATAAATACATATTTAAGTGGGATGAGTTGATGGATTTTATTTGAATTGGATGAGTTGATGGAATATATTTGTATTAGATGAGTTTGGTATTATTTGCTCAATGTGTGCAGGAATGTTTGATTTGAATGAATGACAGCCGAGTTACTTGAATGTTGTTTTTAGGAACCAAAAAGGAGGCCCGTAGAAGCAGAGTCTGGAGCAAATTAGATTGACTTTTCCCGGCGATTTAAAACTCGCTGCAACTATTGAATATAACCAAAAATTATATGGCAGCGATTTCATAATCGCTGCTAGATAGGTTTTCTCAGTGAATTACAATCGCCGCAACTGAGTCAAAGAACCATATACTTTTTCCCAGCGAGTCTGAAATCGCTGGGAAAAACTTTATAGCAGCGATGCTCTAATCGCTGCCATAGACTAAGAGAACGAAACCTCTATGGCAGCGAGTCTGAAATCGCTGGGAAAAAGTGGTAGTCCCGGCGATTATACACTCGCTGCCATAGAGTAAGGGAACGAAACCTCTATAGCAGCGAGTGTATAATCGCCGCTATAGAAGTTTTCCAGCGAGTACAAAATCGCTGGAAAAGAGGAGACTTCAATTGCAGCGATTTTTTATAATCGCTGTAAATGATATTTCCGGCGATTTTTTATCTTTTAGCAACGGACTTAAATCACTGGGAATACTCTTTCTCAATGATTACCAGCTGAATCAGAGATAGCAAATGCGGCGATATATTGATTAATTGCAGCGAACTAAAATCGCAGGGAAAGAGGGCCTATGGCGGCGATTTTTTGTTTGCGTTGCCGTAGATCGTAAGCAGAGGTTTAATACCGGCGATTCACCAACGATTTATTAATCGCTGCTAATGGTCATAGGCGGCGAAATATCATTTTTTCCCAGCGAAATTACTCGCTGGGAAAGGGCTGATTTCTTGTAGTGTGTTCCAGTTCCATATCCATTTGGTACAACTAAAGATTGCTCCCTAGATGATGATTTTCTCATGAGATGTAACGATTCGTTTGGCCATCCTCCTGAACTAATAGCCGGTAAAAATTTGACTGTCACAGACATTTCGATGTACGGTGAGCTTGACATCTTGATGTATATAGCCAAACGGTGTTACATGAAGAATGGTACGGCACTTAAGCCTAACAACCCCAGGATCAACTACCCAGCTTTCACAATTTCCAACACCAAAAACAAGTTCGTCACCATCGGCTGCGACACTTATGCTTACCTCAATGCTTTCCGAAACAATGAAAGCTTCTCCATAGGCTGCATGTCTATATGCAAAAGTCTTACAAATGTCGAAAATGGATCTTGCACTGGGATTGGGTGTTGCCAGGTTGACATCCCAAAGGGATTGAAGAAATTTACTTTGGAAGCTCGTAGCTATTACAATCACACAAATATCTCTGATTTCAATCCATGCAGCTTTGCTTTTGTGGCTAAAGAGGATGACATGTTCAATTTCTCCTCTAGTTATCTTAAAAGCTTGCAAGGGAATAAGACCTATCCAATGGTTTTTGATTGGGCAATCGGTAATGAAACATGTGAAACTGCTCCGAACAAGCCAGATCAATACATATGTGGGGGTAACACCTTATGTGATGATCCCTCAGAAGGGGTCGATGGGTATCGTTGCAAGTGCAAAGAAGGTTATAAAGGAAACCCATACCTCTCTGATGGTTGCCAAGGTACGTATGAGTTGCACATCTAACAAAAGCTTCTCCAAAATCTTAAAGGAAACATCGATCGGACTTAATTAATATTGTATTATTGCTCTGTTTCAGATATTAATGAGTGCGAAGCAAATACGAATCCCTGCAATATTACTACATCAAGATGCAACAACACTGACGGGGGTTTTACATGTCCGTGCCTCGATGGATACGAAGTCGGCGATGGGAAGATCATAAACGGAACAGGTTGCAGACTTAAAGCCGGGGCCAAGCAATCAAGGATCAATATCATTATTCCATGCGGTAAGTAGGCAGAATATTAATGTGTGTGTGTATATATATATATATACATATAATTGTATTATATTCTTTTTTAAAACCAATATTTTTCTACTAATCGGTATTTAACTAATCCATTCACTAATTACGTACATGGATGGTTGGACCCCATTCATGATAGATAGATAGATACCAATTCTTAAGGATTTGGACCCTACTTGGTCAATGGTTGTACTGTCACAAGCCATGCATTGGCCTCTTTGGTCAACATGATTGCCAGCTGCATGAACATTGATATGTCTAGCTAGATACTGAAATCAACAAGAATAATTAATATTTTAAAGTCTTAATTAATATTCTACTCGGATAATTTTTTGTGTATGTATGACAATGATAAGAATAAGAGCAATATATATACAACTAACACTACCAGTAGATCAAAAGTAATACAAAAATCTATTAATTAAATATTTTATCTTTTATCTTGTTATTTTTAAGCGTTAAGGCTCAAGAATCGATATAAAAGCAAGAGCACAACTCAAAAAATCATTGAATTAGAGTCCCTTTGGTTCCTCCTCAAACTTTAGAACCCAGAATATATAGAAGCGGATCGAATAGAGTACTTAATTATATATGGGTAAGACCTAAAATATTTCATGTATACTCATGTGATTCTCTTTATACCTAAATTAAGGAACTTAATGCTAGTTTAAATATTACTACTTTGAACAAAAAGTAATCAATCCCATGGATCTGTTTCAAATAAAGGGATCGAGTTGCTGCTGTCAAGACTAAAGTGTAAAACCACCTAGGTATTACACCTTCCAATCTTGACGCACTCTCTCAATGGTCTAAAAATTTTACAATGAGCTCAAATGCACTAGATTCTTTTAAGTATCTATAGGTATCTAGTGCATTTGAGCTCGATGGTGATGTAACATTATTCTTTCTGTTTTATGCATTATCTATAGGTATCTAGTATGATTCAGCAAATATGACTTTGCCCAAATAGAACTAAAGTCTTGAATGAGCTAGTTACCTACCTATTTGATTCGTAGTAACTTTGTTGAACTATGTTTATGTAAACAAAGATAACATGTTTGAGTATGTGCAGCTATCAGCATTGGCCTAATAGGATTGTTCATGGGAGGTTCTTCAATATATTTTGGACTCCAAAGAAGAAAACTCATCAAGCTAAAAGACAAATTTTTCCAACAAAATGGAGGCACATTGTTACAACAAAAACTCTCAAATTATAGAGCTTCTACAGAGGTTGTGAAAATCTTCAGTGCAGAGGAACTGGAAAAGGCGACCAATAATTACGATGAGAGTAGAATCCTTGGTCAAGGAGGCTATGGAACTGTTTATCGAGGAGTCCTGCCAGATAACAAAGTTGTTGCCATTAAGAAATCAAAGATTTGTGATCAGAGCCAAATTGAGCAATTCATAAATGAGGTAATTGTGCTTACACAAATTAACCATATAAATGTGGTTAAGATGTTAGGTTGTTGTCTAGAAACAGAAGTTCCATTACTAGTTTATCAATACTTCACAAATGGGACTCTTTCTAGTCACATTCATGATAAAAACCTATCATCCTCACTCTCATGGGAAAAACGATTGAAGATAGCATCAGAAACTGTAGGGGCACTTGCATACTTGCATTCTTCAACTTCAGTGCCAATTTTACACAGGGATGTGAAAACTGCAAATATACTTTTAGATGATAACTATTCAGCAAAAGTGGCTGACTTTGGAACTTCAATTTTGGTCCCTGTTGATCAAACACAATTATCTACATTGGTGAAGGGGACTTTTAGATATTTAGACCCAGAATACTTTTATAGTAACCAGCTTACAGAAAAAAGTGATGTCTACAGCTTTGGTGTTGTTATGGCAGAGTTATTGACAGGTGAAAAAGTACTTTGTTTTGATAGGTCGGAAAATGATAGAAATTTGGCAATGTACTTTAACTCTGCAGTAAAAGATGATCGCTTGCATCAAATTCTTGACAATCAAATTGTTAATGATGGCAATATTAATGCAATAAATGAAGTTGCTAATATTGCAAAATTGTGCTTAAGTGTAAAAGGGGAGGATAGGCCAACTATGAAGGAAGTGGCAATGGACCTAGAAGGATTGAGAATTATGGGAAAACATCCTTGGTTAAAGGCTGATCTTTATGCTGAGGAGACTGAAACCTTGCTAATTGGGCCACCTACACATTCGTTCAACATTGATGTCTACAATGGTTCTTCCTCTACCATCACAACAGTTCGGCTTGAAAGTATGGGGAACCAAGTCATGAAAGCATTAGATGACGGCAGATGATGAGCTAGCTAGTCCATGGCCAATACATACATCATGATCTTCACCAGTGGATCAAATTTATTACTTGTACGCACATATATGTGTATCTCTCCTATTTTTTCGTGTTTAATGTCTCAATTTTCTTGCCGAACACCTTCATTTTCTTTTTGTAATAACGCTCCATTATCAATAGATATATATACCTTAAAGAAATCTTTTAAATGATCATGTTATTTTTCATTCTTTTTTTTGTTATCAATATTACTTAGATATTTTATATATTTCGTACCCTTTCTTTTATGGATGTTACTATGTTGCATATATTATATATTATATTTATATATACATATATTTTAAGTTGTGTGCTGTATATATATACACATACTAAATTTAATCGGCAAGTTTTCTGACCAACCCAACAGGCCAGTTCGCATTGTTGTTTTTCCATCCATTTTATTGTCCCTGATCTTGCCCCATGCATGGATTAGGCAGGCCAGTTTCCTCCCTAGTTACATACTTGCTTTTGAGGTTTGAATCTTTTTCAAGCATATAATATAATACTTGAAGATTTGAAATAGATCGAAGATCCATCCTAGATGCTGTAAGCTATTTATAGTTAATCATAAGCTTGTGAAAAGAAAAAAAGAGACGATACTTGGTACCCAATATTACTCCATCGAAGCAAGGACTTTAAGCATACAAGTGGGCCCATTGTATTAATTACTATATATATCATTGATCGTGCCTAATTAAGAACACCTACCTAATTATTGAATATTGCACGCTACGTTCACTCAACGTCTAAAATGATATATTGTTCTGTCACATGCATGATGATTTGGAACATTACCTTCAAACTGGTGAATTTCCTTCCCCTGGTGTGATACGGCCGGATTCAAGCAATCGGATTCTGAATAATATATACACACATGGTGCACACATCCATGCATGCAATACGAAGGGATCACTACAACAAAAAAGGGTTTTTGGAACGAAAATTTTCATCCCAAAATCTTGGCATTTCTTCCCAAAAAATCTTTTGGGAAGAAAAAAGTGTCTCAAGGTCGTCCCAATAAAACTGTCCCAAAAGGCATTTTGGGACGCAAATAACAAATTCGTCTTAAAAAATATCTTTTGGGACGAAATTAAGCTGGACCATTCGGTCGCGTTTGAACAGGTTTTTTTTTCTGAGATGATTTAAATTCATCTCGGAAAGTCGTTCGAACGTCTAAAATAACGTTCGAACTAGTAAGGACTGTTCGAACGGGTACTTCATAGCTAGTCGATCGAACGCAAATAGTGCATTGCTAGTTCGAACGCATTCGAACGTCGTGAAAATTTCTTACCGTTCGAACTCTAACATTTGATGTTCGAACGGTTATGTCAAATTTATATATGTTCGAATGTTTGGTAAGAGTTCAAACGGTTATTATTATTTTCATGGACAGTAGTAATTTCAAACCAAATAGATATTTATATTTCAAAAATACATTACAAATTGTTCAATATAAATAAAACTAATCTAATAAGTCAGAACTAAATAAATATACTAACAAAATTATCAGTACATGATATATAATTGTTCAATATGTAAAAACACTTCTAAAGAAAATTAATTGCTTGGAGGCCTGAATTGTTACATAAGCATCTGCATTTGAAGCTGCATCTGTCTTTGTTGCTCTTGCATTTGGAGTTGCATCTCTCTTTATTGATCTTCTTGCTGTTTCATACGCATCTCCATGTCTGCTTGTTTCGTCAATTGAGCCTCTAACTCATGCTGTTTTGCAATCAATTATTCGATTCTAGAATTTGCATTCTCTAACGCAATGACAGTAGTGCTTGACATTGATGAAGAGCCTGAAGGCTTTATGCAGTGACCCAAACCCCTCAAATATCCTGAACGTTGTCCCAGAACTTGTGTAAAAATTTCAACATCACTTGTTGATGAATTCTGATCTGATACAGCTTCAACACGGAGGGCAACCATTTTATCCTACACACAACATATAAAATTGATATTGACACAATAATTTAAATATGTTTAATTTAAAAAAATTATAATACTTACATAATTCTCACAAGCATTGGAATGAGTCCACTCTCCATTACTATTAGTATGTGATGCAGCATATAATTTTGTCAGATCATAATTGGTGTCTGACTATTTCTACAAGAGACATTATTAAGATATAAAGTCAATATTAAAAACAAATTATATAGGAAAAAAAAGAGTACATTACCAATTTCTGAGAGAGGCGATGGAAAGATCTTGAGCATGCATGATGATGAATTTTCAACTTTGATCTATTCGTTTTGTTTATAGAACTTCGCTCTTGTATAGAAGTTGTAGAAGTTAGTAACTGAAAATTAAAAATCTGACACAAAGCATTCTTTTACTTTACCTTATATGATGGATCCTCAAACATGTTGCAAAGTTTTTGCCATTCTTCAGGTCGGACATCCTGAAAAGGATGCTGGCGTGCATCTTTCTTGTTCTCGTACTTCTTGTAATGCTCGTGACACCTCGCCTTATACTTGCTGAATATATTACACATCAACTCTTCGACAGTCCTACGCTCCTCTCTCCGACCAAAATTTAATTCGAAGTCATCCTTGAAAAAGTATATACACAAAGATATTATCATTTAGAAAATTAAATAATATCAATATAAGTTTATTATTTAAATATTCCATACCAAACAACGCTTCTTTATAAGCTCTTTCACATCTTACGGGACTTTATGCCATGAACTCGTAGACAAAGGTGCATAAGAGAGCATAAATCAGCCTTAAGTTAGAGCATTGCTGATATAAAAAGTGTTAGTCCCCTGGTCTATTCTCACAAAATCAATTTAGAGGACGGAACTAACCCTCGTAGAGACCCCCAGCATAGGCTTAATCCCACTATGAAAGAAGTGATGAGGAATGAAGTGTTGAAACTATTAGATCTAGGAATCATATATCCAATTGCTGACAGTAAATGGGTAAGTTCTACACAGGTTGTTCCTAAAAAGTCAGGAGTTACAGTGGTGAAGAATAACCTGGAAGAATTAGTCCCTACAAAACTTATGACTGGGTGGTGGATGTGCATTGATTATAGGAAATTGAATGCTGCCACCCAGAAAGATCATTTTCCTCTCCCCTTCATTGATCAAATTCTTGAGCGTGTGACCAGTCATCCTTTCTATTGTTTCTTAGATGGTTATTATCAAATTGAAATTGCATTAGAAGACCAGGATAAAACCACTTTCACTTGTCCTTTTGGTACTTATGCATTTCGTAGAATGCCATTTGGATTGTGTAATGCACCTGCTACTTTTCAACGTTGCATGATGAGCATTTTCAGCGACATGGTTGAAAATAGCATGGAAGTTTTCATGGATGACTTAACTATTTTTGGATCTTCTTTTGATACATGCTTATTGAATTTGAAGAAAGTGTTGACCCGTTGTGAGGAGAAGGAACTAGTTTTAAATTGGAAAAAATGCCACTTTATGGTACCTTTAGGTATTGTCTTAGGGCACATTATTTCTTCCAAGGGGATAGAGGTTGGTCAATCTAAGATTGAATTAATTTCTAAGTTGCCTACACCAAAGACAGTAAAAGATGTTAGATCTCTTCTTGGTCATGCGGGCTTTTATAGGAGGTTCATACAAAATTTTTCTGCTATATCTAGACCACTATGTAACCTCTTGGCTAAGGATACCCCATTTGAGTGGAAGCCTGTCAAGAGGCATTTGAAATGCTGATTGGTAAGCTTACCTCAGCACCCATAATGCAGCCACCTGATTGGATTATACCTTTTGAGATTATGTGCGATGCCAATGATTATGTTGTAGGTGCTGTCCTTGGACAGCGAAAGGAAGTGAAGCCCTATGTCATTTATTATGCTAGTAGAACTCTAAATAATGCTCAAATGAACTACTCAACTACTGAAAAAGAGTTGCTAGCTGTAGTGTTTGCTTTGGATAAGTTTCGTGCTTACTTGATTGGTTCTCCTATTATTATTTTCACAGATCATGTAGCCCTTAAGTATCTTCTTACAAAGAAAGATGCTAAAGCGCGATTAATAAGGTGGATTTTACTTTTGCAGGAATTTGACATCACTATCAAAAATAAGAAGGGAGTTGAAAACGTAATGGCCGACCATCTCTCGAGGCTCACTTTTGAGGACACCACCGATCACATGCTAATTAGGGAAGATTTTCCATATGAGCACTTATTCTCTATTACTTCTTTACCATGGTTTGCTCATATTATGAATTATTTGGTTGCATACGAGATACTGGCAGATTGGAACGCGCAAGACAAGAGGAAGTTCATGACTGAGGTACGAAATTTCTATTGGGATGAACCTTTTCTTTTCAAATATTGCCCTGACCAAATTATAAGGTGTTGTATCCTTGATGAGGAGATTGCTAGCATCTTAGAATTTTGTCACTCTCAAGCTTGTGGGGGCCATTTTTCAATGAAAAAAACTACTGCAAAAATTATGCAGTGTGGATTTTATTGGCCCACCTTGTTTAAAGACACAAATATCTATTGTCGCTCATGCGAAAGGTTTCAAAAGCTCAGAGCTTTGTCCCGTCGTAATATGATGCCCTTAAACCCGATCTTAGTGATTGAAATTTTTGATTGTTGGGGCATTGATTTTATGGGACCATTTCCTCCTTCTTTTGGATATTAGTATATTATTGTTGCAATAGACTATGTGTCAAAATGGGTAGAGGCAGCAGCTTGCAGGACCAATGATAATGGGACGGTAATTAAATTCCTCAAAGAGAATGTGTTATCTCATTTTGGTACACCACGTGTTATCATTAGTGACCGGGGCACACATTTTTGTAACCATTCATTTGAGGCTTTAATGAAAAAGTATGGGGTTGTTCATAAAATTTCTACTGCCTACCACCCCCAGACTAGTGGACAGGTAGAACTTGCAAACAGGAAAATTAAGCAAAATTTAGAAAAAAGGGTCAACCTGGATCGTAAAGATTGGTCTTTAAGACTAATTGATGCGCTTTGGGCCTACCGTACAGCTTTTAAAACTCCTTTAGGCATGTCACCTTATAGGCTTATTTTTGGAAAACCTTGTCACTTACCTGTGGAGCTTGAGCATCGAGCTTATTGGGCTATCAAGCATTTCAATTTTAACATGGGAGAAGCAGGTAAGCTTAGAAAATTTCAGTCGACCAAGTTAGAGGAATTAAGAAATGATACTTATGAGAACTCTAGAATCTATAAGGCAAAAATGAAAGCATTTCATGAAAAAAATATTTTGCGAAAAACATTTAAGCCTAATGATCAAGTGCTATTATATGATTCTAGACTCCATAAGCACCTAGGAAAACTTCAGTCTATGTGGATCGGCCCTTTGTAGTGAATAATGTTTTTGCAAATGGGGCGGTAGAAATAGAGGATCCTAAGGATGGTCTGATCTTTAAAGTAAATGGTCAACGCCATAAAGTATTAATTGATAGGCAAGTTTCGGAAGTGGAAGACATTCCACTTGTGGATCCGGTCTATCAACCTTGACCACACCTCTGGTATGTTTTTCTTTGTTTGTTTTGTTTATTTGTTTTGTTTTTGTTTTCTCTTATTTTCCTTATTTTCCTTTTTGTTTGCTGTTGCTTTCTTTGTTTTTGTTTGCAGGTTAGTTTCATTTTTTCATTTCAGGTTACAATTTGTGGTGCTTAGTGAGATACCCACATCACTCTTCAGGTGTATTCTACCCTTTTTAGCTACTCCCCATTTAATTTTAATTTTTAAACATTGAGGACAATGTTTCATTTAAGTTGGGGGGTGGTGGTGCAAATTCAGTATTTAAAATGCTTGTTGAAACTCTATGGCATATTTTCATGAATAAAAAAAAAAAAACCATGTCAGCGTCCAAGATTTCTTGGCATGATGAAGTAATACCGACATGCGATTGCACAATGATCGCAAGTATTCGCTTTGGCAAAGTAGTTATCTTGCCTGTTATCCCATTTGTTTGGCGGTATTTCTTTAGGGATATTGAGTCTAAGAAAACCCGTTTTTGAATAAGTCATTTCTTTTCTGTTTTTGTTTCATTAAAAAAAAAATGTTTAACGTGTGTGCATGTTTTGTCTTAATGCGATATGCACTGATATACACATGATTAACACACATTCTATTCTATCATTTTGTGAAATTTGAGCATCTTGGTGATGTAGTTGAGCGGGATTATTTTTATGAATATTTATTTTCAAGCCTGAGCATAGAGCATAGTTTCTTATGATTATATTTTGTTTGATGTGTGACTTGAAACACCGGGATGCTATATTTATTGAGATAGACTTGGCATGACTTATATATAATGAAGGAAAAATTTTGAAGGACATTTTACACATACTTACACTTGTAGTGTTCTTTATTACTGTTCATTGATTTAATACAGGAGAAGTAAACAGCAAGACTACCGAGCCCTTTATTAAAAAAAAAAAAAACATTACAGATCTGCCTCAGTGGTAAGGGCGAACTTGGGAATGTGTGGGTTAGGCGCATAGTCCTAGGTTTGATTCCCCATTGTTTGAATCCATTCACCAAAAAAAAAAAAAAAAGAGAAGTAATAAAGTATGAAGCGTATGGAGCTTTCCTAAGAAAATGGCTAAAAACAGTTACCCAAACTTTGGGGGTTGAGTGTTCAACCTTTAAACAGAGTTGGCGTAAAAATTTCTAGTCCCTTAGGCTTTGAGGTGGTTAGAATCAACAATGATTAATCTTAAAGTTGAAAAATTCTGGGACAAATCCTGGCTAGTAATGAAGAACACACAGTCTATATACACACATCTGAGTTCAAAGATATTTTCTCCAATTATTTGTGAAAGATTGTTGAGACAATCTTGGTGGATATAGCTCCCGGGGGTTGAATAGTCATGTGCTGCATTTTGTGAGAAATCATTATTATGTTTGATTGCTATTGTTTGGATTTTGAGCTTTATGCAATATTCATCTCAATTAATTTTCACTATTTCGCTCAGAGACTAGCAAAAGGTTAGTTGGAGGTGTGATTGAGCTGAATTATTACATATTTTATACAGTTAAAATCAATATATTTTTAATTGTTTTATTATTTTATCATTGGTTTTAGATGGAAAAATGATTAAAAGGAATAAATCCAAGTTGTGATTTAAATTGATTAAAAGCATAGTTTATGCTTAATTTTATAACTTGTGTTTTAATTGCCCAATATTTATTCACTTACACAACACACTTTTAATATTTTATTCTCCATCTTTTATCTAATTTTACTTTTATGTTCAATTATTTATTTATTTTAGTTTCTTTGTCTAGTTTTATTTTTGTTTCTTTAATTATTTATTTTGCTTTGTCCAAGTTTTATTTTTATTATTTTATTTTCTGTTTTACAGGTTTTTCTAAACAACAGGTCGTTTTTGTCAATGGACAAAACAACATCCCGTTTGTCTCTAAACTCTCGTCCTCTAAATGACAAGGCATTTTGTCCATAGACAAAAAAGACTTGTCATTCTGAGTCATCTCCTACCGACAGCCCTCCTAAACGACTTGTCATCTCCAACCAAGTCATTTTAGTCATCTTCAACCTCCTGCGTATTATCTCCATGAATGCAGTGCACCACCAAGCTCTGCCACCGTAGCATCAAGCTGGCACCACTGCCTCGCAGCAACACTACACCACCAACCACTATCCACCGTGCTCTATCGCCACCGTCCGAAGCTCCCATGCACAACCCCGGCAGCACCACTCCACGGTACATAGCATCTCCATTCACGGCCAAAAGCCCGATAGCACTTCCAAGCGCACTACACCATTGTCATGCATGGCTTCCAGCAGTAGCAACAATCATGCATGTCCCTCCAGCCTCCATGCACCTCCACGTGAAAACCGGCAAATAAATTCCTCTATTTTATGAAGTGAAAAAAGAGGAATTTATTTCACTCGGAACCTCCACTGCACCTCAGCCCAGCCTCCTGAAGTGCACGTCGTCTCCATCATGAAGTGCACCGCAAGCCACTTCCACCTAAGGACCTCTCTAGCTCTCTCATTTCCATTACACCGAAAAGAAGAAAAAAAAAATGAAAAGAAAAAAATAACTAACATGCACACGGGACGCCGGATGAGCTGGGAAACAAACACATGCACATCGACAAAGTGTTATTGCTAGTGGGTGCAGCAAACAAGAAAATAAAATAAAAAAATAAATAAAAAGAAACCATGTGGGATGGAAAGAAAGAAACATGCTGCGGGAAGTTAGACGGAAGAAAAGAAAGAAGCAGTGTACTGGAAAGCCTTCTGCATGTGGGGAACAAGACGCACTAAGACACGGCTTGGTGGAAGACCCATTCGGTGGAAGAAAAAAAATAAAGAAAGAAGAAGTGGCCAGCGAAGATAACTTGAAGGCATGGAGTTCTATATAAAGGAAGTGATTTTCGGACTAGAGCAGAGAAGGAAGTCGAGGAAGTGAGTTTTGAACTCAAGGAGAGAATTAATTCGAGAGTGAGTTTCAGGACTCAGTTTGTTTTGAGAGTTTTTGTTGTTCTTGTTTAAATGGGCAGCTAAGTCCAATTAAAGTTAGGGATGAACTTGCACAATTGAAGGTGTTTTTAATTTATTTTTGATTCATATGATTGTTCTTTATTAATATAAATTCTTGTTTATCATTCACTAATTATCTATGGTATTTTCTTATCTCCAAATAATCTAGGAATTGATTCCCTTCATAGATTTAGTCATGTTTTTTCTATAGAATGGTTAAGATCCTTGATTGATTTTAGATTAATTCATTATCTTTATTGATTTAATTCTTTGCTGTAGTATTGCCCACTGGGTATATTGTCGTCGCTGAGTTTTGTCAATAAGGATGATAATTCACAGAGTTTTAAAAAGTAGTGAATGATTTATCAAAGAGTTATCTTTCGATTAAAGTGGTTTTTAGTTCTATATCTTTCAATTGGGGACTTTGAATAAATCTCCAATTGTGTAATTTATTGAATCAAGAATAATTAGAAATACTCGATTTGTGCAAGGAATTCCTGATCACTATTTGTAATTTCAGTGATCACTATTTTTATTCTTGTAATTTTACTTGCTAAATCACATTGAAACCAATTTTCTCTTATTGATCATTAATTATTTTTCTTTAGTTCTTTTTATTATTTGTTGTATTTTCTTTAATCTGTCTCCCTGAGGAATCGACACCCCAAAGCTGTGCTACAACTACCGCGTTATTCTTTGGGCATAATCATTCTTCCACACTTCCCCACCATGCTCATGCATGCCCTTTTAATTTCATCCAAATGTAATGAATCTTTCTATCCTCCGATACAGTGAACCAATCGAAATAATCATCGATAGCCGTTAACCAGTCTTTAAAAGCATTGGGTTCTAACTTCCCATAAAAATCCAATACATCGATCTTCATTCTCTTGGTCAGTTCATCAAGGGGTTGATAATTTACACCATGTTCGGCATGACCTTGGCGAAAGTTCCACTTATGACGTCGCACTCGAGGCCCATGATTTTCAAACTCCTGATTTTCTTCCTCCTCCCCATCTTCCTCAGCATCTCCATCACTTTCGTCCACCCTTCCCCCAATGAACTGCTCCACGCCCTCTCCGATTGAAGGGCCCATACTCCTCTCGAACGTAATGCTCATCCACAACATCAAGTCGATGAGTGATTTGCTCTAAGACTATGGCGATTTGGTCGATTTGGTGCTGCAACTGGGGTTGGTCTATGTTTTCGTTAATTGGATTTTGGTCATTTGGATTTGGGTTGTTCGGGTTTTGGTTGTTTGCCATGGCGTATGAAGTACCACCGTGGTTACAGGCATGAGACGCATAACTACGTAATGAACGAACCTTTCTCTGATACCAAAATTGGTGCCTGGTCTCCTGGTGTAACACCCCGCTCCCCAATAAAGACATTTTAGAATTTTCGGGGGCCAGTGTGCTACTACTGAACTTGAAAACCTTTCCTTTTAATAACGAGCCAGATGCAAAAGATTTTCATAAATAAAATAAAATTTAATAAATACTTAAAATCCAACATAGAGTTTGCGGAAGCACTTATTTTAAAAAATAATACGGAAGTCTCATGTGCTTATCAAAATAATTTACTGAAATCTTAAACCATAAAACTTAATCATAGCAAAATCTATCTAGCCCTCTGCCTCGCCTCCCGGGGTCAAGTCCTGTCCTGCAGTCTCATCCTCATAAATGTCATCACCTGGGGTGGTTTAAAAACATGAAAAAAACTAAAATGAGTCGAATACTCAATAAGCACACATCATACAGTAAACATAATGAACATAAGGTTTCTTGATAAACGTGCATACTTATAAATACATACGTAAATAACATGAACATGAGCTTATCTTTCACTTGTCATAGGCCGTTACCCTTTGTTGATCCCCATGAGTTAGGGTTAGCGAATCTAAATAGATTCCGATTCCGCCTATGGCTGCGGGTTGTGGAATCCATACATAAGGAAGACATACTGGGTGCACTACCAGCATGTACGACCTGGCAATGCAATATGCCCATAACATAGGTACCGTCTTCATATCATAACATAGGCCGTTATGTATCTTATCATTTATATTTCATCATAATCATACTTGCATACTTGTCATATCATAGATTTCAAAAGAAATCACATTCGTGTCATATCATAGATTTCAAAAGAAATCACATTCGTGTCATATCATAGATTTCAAAAGAAATCACCTTCATACTTGTCATATCTTATCATAGATTTCAAATGAAATCGTATTCTCTCATAACATGTCGTGATGCATGACTTCTCACATAAAATCATGATATTTCATAAATACTTTAATGCATAAATATTCACATAAAATCATGCATGGCTTTTCATAAATTAATTTAATGCATAACTCTCACATAAAATCGTAACTTTTCATAAATCTTTTGATGCATAATTCCTTTCATAAAATCAAAATTCTTTACATAAAATCATGGATTTTCATAATTTTATCATGTCTTGGGTACATAAAAAGGGGCTTCCAATGGAGGGTATTCATGCATAATATTTTTATAAAAAAAATTTCGTTTTACCGTACATACGTGTAAGGGTATGATCATGCTACTTACCTTGCAGCGCTACTTCCTGAATCTCACTTCGTAACTCGTCACCGAAGGGTACGTGACGGGGGTTGGCTAGACGAGACGACGGTGGCTCTGGGTGGCCAGGAGTGAGGCGACGCGGCTGGTTTACTGGGCTGGGTGGTGCAACGCCGAGAGAGGGAGAGATAGTACCGAGAGAGAGTTTTGTTGCCGAAGGCAACCGAGAGAGAGAGAGAGAGGAGGCTAGCGGTGGTTGTGGTTTCTTATGTTTTCTTCTGGAGGTCTCGGCTAGGGGTGGGTTTTATAGGCAAGGAGAAAGGTATTGTGACCATAAGGAGATGGGATAGGATTTGGAGTTGAGAGTTTGGTTTCCGAATAGGATTTGGAGTTATTAATTAGAGGATAAGGATGAGGCTTATGGGTGGAGATAGGGAGAAATAATGTTTAAATTTAAAAAACTAAAATTCTTGTGCTTAAAACAAAAAATCCGTTCATGATAAAATACTAATAATAATAATAATAATAATAGAAATAACAATAATAACAATAATAATAATAATAATAATAATAATAATAATAATAATAATAATAATAGTAATGGAGGCTTAATTCTAAGTTAAATAAAAATAATAATATGTTTGGTAAATTCTTTTATAGGCTTTAACTCATTTATTGAGCCTAATAAAATTATCCATAATTTATTCTTAAAAAATATAGAATCGGGTCGTTACTCCTGGTTCAACCTCTCATCAAACACAAGAGCTGGGCTAATGTAGAATCACTCTGTAGCGTTAGAATCACAGCAACAACAATTCGAAAACCTCAAATGGGCAACAACAACTCCCTTCATTATTTTCATTCTTTCCTTAAGTATCAAACCAATATTACAATCTCCAACTCCAACTAGAAAAGCAAAAAACTTGGAAGAAGTAAACTAGGAAAGCAGTAAACTCGGAAAGAATAAAACAGAATTGATCCAAAACAGAAACTGAATAATTAGACTTCTAAAAAACACGTAGACTTCTAAAACTCCTCTACATATCAGAACAACTGCATCAGCTCTGTTGATTATGGATTTAAATTATCCCCTTCCGGATTTGCCTCTGCATCAATACCCGCGTGACGCCTCGACTCCCACGTACGAAAATGCGAGAATCGTAACGTTTGGATGAGGACAACACAGGTCACGCATCCCAACGATAAGTGCTCAAGTGTGTGCAATGTGCAACAAGAGAACCATAAAAGTTGCAGCGGTTAAATAAAAGTAGCCAACTAAGTATCAGAATTGTTTAATACAAATATCCAAAATAAATTACCTTTAAAAAGTTATACAATTATCCGTGAAATAAAGTAAAAATTCAATTACATAGACAAAAAGGAAACAATTCTCATATTCCAAAAAGCAACCACAAGTCACTCTTTCTGCAGAGCCAATCCCACAGGCTCTTCATCCTCATCCGCATTAAAATCTACAATATCATAAAACGGTACAGCAGGTAAGTAATAATCCAAACAACCAATGAGATAAAAGTGTATTAATCCAAGCAACATGCTTGCATATGATGAAATATGCCTTAGCCTCAAAACATCATTTTTCCCAAAAATGAATATTTTCCAACATACGCCAAAATCTCATTTTTGGCCTAAAATGATAATCCATTATTTTTCCAGAAAATTATCCGTATAAAAACATTTATCGGACACTGTAGATGGGAATCACAGGCTGGACTCTACCACCATCTCTACCGAATGCACCGTAGGCAGGAATCACAGGCGGGACTATACCACCATCCCTACAGTTCCTTTCCACATAAGGGGTACCCATCAGAGCACTGTCGGCGGGAATCACAAGCGGGACTCTCCCACCATCTCTGCTTACCACCATCCCTACCACGTGCACCGTAGGCAGGAATCACAGGCGGGATTATACCACCATCCCTGCTTAGCACCATCCCTACAGTCTCTTTTCATTTTTCTCACATGAACACCTAGTTTTCAAATATACACATGAACATGTATACAATTATGCGAAAACTTAGTTTTCATTTACAAACTTGAACATGCATGCAAATATGCAATGTACATGACACAACATCAATATCCAATTATCAACCAATTCCAATACAACCAATCACACAAACAACTTCATCCTCCATTACAACTGACCCCCTTACTCCTTGGACTCAGTCCGGCACAACAACCAATTTATAGTAAATGAGTGTTAGTGCAAAAATACATTTAAATCTAAAAAATTATTTGGAAAAATACTTACAACGCTATAAAATAATTTTTGAACGATCACGAAAACGTTAGAAGCGGCAACACAATAACCAAACAGTGCAAAATGCACTAGGCTTTGGTTCTCAAAAATTCACTTTTGAATGGAGACAAATTAAGACTCGAGATTACTAGAGAAGGACTTAGAGATGTCGGTAAAGCTAATGGTGGTGGTGGTGGTTGGTCGTGGGTGGCGGTGTGAGTGGCGGTTGGAGGCTAAAATCCACAAATCGAAAATGGGGTTGGCTGGGCTTCACTGGTGACGGATTGGGGCTGGGGATGGATGCTTTAGGTTGCTGGGAGATCGAGGGTGATGTAGTGAAAAGATGGTGGCCGGAGGTGGCGCGACGACGGCGCTGGAATGTAAAGAAGGCCGCTGCATAGAGTGGCGTGTGGGGACAAACGCCGGCAAGAGAGGAGATGAAATTTGATGGGTGGGGTCGCCAGTCAATGGGGAAGAGGATGGGAGGGGCAGTGTCAGTAACGGGCGGTGCACGGCGGCGCTACAGGCAGATGAAATTTCAGACGGTGAAGAGAGAGGAGAGACGTTGCGCACGGGAGAGAGAAACCGAAGGAGAAATAAGGAGAAAAAGAAAGAAAAGGAAAAGAAAAAGAGGGAAAAAGAAAAAGTGAGGGAAAGAAATAAGGTCCAATCCTTATAACTTGGGTCACGAAAATGATTTCAAAACAGTAATTTAAATAAAATTAATTTAAACGTAGTGAAAAGCTTTAATAAAATATTAATAAAATCCATCAACAATAATAATTTTAAAACCCACAAACAACTAATTTAAATTAAGAGAAATTTCAACGTAAAACAATAATTAATATTAATAAAGTATAACAAAATAATTTTCATAACTTAAAAATCATAAAATAAACTAACGAGAAATCCAATAAATTTTAAAATAAAAGAACCAATATTTAAATTAATTAAAATAATCCTTCAGTTAAAATACACTCAAATATGCAACCTGCAACAATATTCCCCCCCTGATTTGCATCACCTGTAATTTCACTTGTTGTATCTTTCAAAAAGATTGTAATTTCCAATTTGATCCTTCTCTATCCTCATAGTCCACTAATAGCTGTTTCAATCTTTTTCCCCGTATCGGTTTGAGTGGTTGGTTGTTGTTAGAGAACGTTTTTTCATTTATGGATTTGCATGCCGTTCTCTCTTTTACAAATTTTCACTAGATAAATAAATCATTTAAAAAACTTGTAAATTAACAACAGTTTTAGTTTTGGGTTTTGCTATTTATCCTCCTCACACTCCACACTTTTTAATATTTTTTAATATTTTTTTAAAATTTTTTTTGAATTTATTTTTTTTAAACTATTTATAATTTTTTATTCACTATTCATATAAAAATATATTTGATAAAAAAAATTAAAAAAAAATTAAAAAAAAGATGGAGTGTGGAGTGTGGTGTGAATAGTAGGAGGTTGAGTAGAATTTTTGTTTAGTTTTTAGCCTTTTTAAAAATCCCATTTGGTTTTTCTTAACGCAATCAAGTGGGAGGATTGCACCATCAATCTTGTTTCTCACTGGTGTATGCATTGGATTCACTTAACTGGCAGGCACAAGACAAGGTTACACGTTGGGGTGTTGGTGAAAGATACTTCAGCTAAACTTAAACAGGCAGCTCCTCTGCTCCTTTCCTAGTAAGTGGATCTTACAATTGTAGATTTTCTATATTTTTTATCTGTTGTTTTGTTTCTTTTGTTTCGGGGTGGGATGGAGATGGGTTTTATTTTCTTACGCCTTGAAATTCCCTCATTAAACTCCAGGCTGCCAAGAAGATCACTGATGCTAAGCTTGCAAAAGATTTCCAGTTGGTTCTTAGGGAATTCCAGAAGGTTCAAAGGCTTGCAGTTGAGAGGGAAACAACATATGCTCCTTTTGTCCCCAAAGAATTAGTTCTTCCATCAAGGTAATTTTATCTGGACAGCTTGATTAGTTCAACAAATTTATCTTTTAACTGTCCTTGGCCTGTCTGGTATTGTTTTCTTTTTTCCTGAAAAAGGATTTAGGACTATGAAAATAGTGTATTGAAACATAAATGAGTTTTGAGAAGATGGGGAGAGTTGAAAACGATGTTTAATCTGTAGGTCTGTTTTCTGCTCCTTGGTAATGTTAATATTCTGTCACTGATTTACTCTGAAATGTTCACCTTTATTTTAGAAATTCAACCAAATATGGGTACAAAGTCTCCATAATTTTGGGAACAAAAAATCAATAGTTCATATAGACATGAACAAGAGAGTAAATTCGGAAAGTAGTGTATTTCATCATGCATGTGAAAACATTTTACTCTTTTTCTTATAAAACATTAAGTACTTTTAAACCTTAAGGATTTGAACTTGCAAAGGACCAACACATGGAACAAAAAGAGTAGTGATATATACAGGCCCAATCCTGTAGATTTCATTAAAATTTACTGTTGTGGGCTGAAAATTAGCAAAGTAATTATCCAGCCAATTAAGTATATAGTAGGAAAAGAGTGCCAGTAATAATAGAATTCATAGGGATGCCAATTTCTTACCTGGCCATATATTTCATTTGCATGCCTTAAATTTGTTATATGGGATGAAGTTATGATTTAGCAGTTAGCTTTGATCAAAATATTTTACTTGCTTGCCTTAAATTTGATATATCATGATGCAGTTATAAGTTCATCCCGGACTCCCGGACAATGGGCTCTTCTTCTAGAATCCAAAAGGTCTGTATCGCTTGTCATAGTATGTTCTTTATACCCCTCTCCATTCATTTGGTAATTTTGTTTGCCTTAGGAGAGTTTATTTCAGTATTTGGAAGATAAGGAGCGCTTATTGGAGGATATTAGATTGTTCTTTGTGAAAACTTCATTCCTTTGGGCGAATGCTGTAGATTTCAATGGCCTAGATTTTCATGATTTTCCTGTTTCTATTACTTCCTCCTAACTAGGTGTAAACTCTTGTATACCCCTATGTACTTGGACTATGCCTATTCTTATTAATATAATCGGTTCCTTATCAAAAAAAAAAAAGAGGAGAGTTTACTTCAGCATGCAATGCATTGGAAACCAAAAGCTGCCTTTTGTGGGTTTTTAGTCTTTTATTAATTAGATTTCTGTTGAGGAAAAATGACTTCTTCCCCATATGCTCTTCTCCTGGTGAGGGCAAGACAGTGGTCTATGCTGTACTCAAATCCTAGTTAGATAAAGAAAATAGGACATATAACATGATTATTTTACATTAACTGTGAACATTTTCACAAGGATTATTGTTGAAGAAAAACCAATTGATGGTGTGTAGGTAGGAGATCCTTAAAACGATTAATTTTCTTGTTAATGCTCCTTGACTAATTAGGTAGACATCCATTTCTAGAACGCGACGTAGGACAGACATACAACCTGCATTAATTACTTATTAGTTAATTGTTGGGATGCTATTATTAACTGTGCAAACCTGTTGGGCAATGCTCATAACTTCTTTCTAGACCTCAGTACTCTGAGGTGTCCCCTATGGGCCAGTGTTAGTTTAGAAAAGTTACTGGACGGTAAAAGAGGAAAATATTCGTAGAAAAAGAAATAAAGGAGCAAAATCAGTATCTTGTTCAAGCTGCATAGTTTTTTTTTTTTTTTGATAAACTCAAGCCGCATAGTTGGATATACTCCTTATAATAGAAAGGCCTTTACGTGTATGTTGAGAGAGAGAGAGATTAAAAATATTGGTACTTTATGTCCACAATAAGAATGAATTACTGAAGCCATGCTCCCCGCTCCCATCTCTGTTATCATTCAACCAAAAAAAATGCAGAAAAATACAGACCACACCTATCTCTAAGGGCATTCCTTCAGATTATAGTGCATAGAGATTCCCTTTCATACTGGAATTGTGGTTTGATTTCCTGTTAAAAATGTCATTCCAGAGACTTGGCTCGACCCTGGCTCAATTGTGGCTCAAGCAAACTTTAGACAGATTGTTCACTTGACAGTCCACTCAAGCTAACTTCAAACAGATTATTCGCTCAACTTCCACTCAATAGTGGCTAGATAAGGCTTAGAATATTTCGTTTCATATTATATTTATATTTACCATTGTTTCAATCTTCTGTGACTTTAACCTCAAGTGGAAGACCAATCTAAGCCTTGTACTTTCATAATTAATTAAGAGATTCGAAAGTGGACTGACTGGTTATTGTCTCACAATTAAGGGAGCAAAGTTATAATTGCACTAACCGTTGTTCTTAATAGACTTTATTGTTGCCATTTCTTGAAATTGTAATATAGCTATTTCATGAGATTAGTTATGTTTGCTTTTGAACTATACAATATTTTGTTCAGACAATATTAAGGCAAGTTATGTACACTGGTTGTAGTAGTGTGATATTACTTTCAAATTACTTTTTTTTCCCTCCCTTTTGATGCATAAGTTTTGTATGCAAACGTGTTTGCTCTTGTTGATATTTGGAGTCGTTCTGCTCATCGCTATAGTAGTCATCATTGCCTGAACAACAAATTAATCATCTCCGATTGAGTTTGATTTTGAGATATTAGAGGGATAGGAACCTCTAAAGGTCCTTTAAAGAAGTTAATTGGTACTCTAAAGCCTGATATCATTGTCCTAATGGAGCCGTTTCACAATTTTGATAAGGCTCAAGGTTTGATGAGATGCTTGCATTTTGAGAATGGTATTTCTAATGAAGAAGTTGGTAGGAAAGTTTTGATTTTCTGGAATAATGTCATGGTGGTGCAGGTTTTCGCATCAATTCACAATTTATTTCAATTTGTGTAGGGGTGGGACCTCAATAGTTCTTATGTAATTTCATTTACGCAAAGTGTAGTAGGCTGGAAAGGCAAGAGTTATGGGATGACCTTAGCTCGCACCGTCTTGGGGCTGAGCCTTGTTTATTTGTAGGAGACTTCAATGTTATTAGATCTTATTCAGAAAGGAGGGGTTGTAACATCCCGTATTTTAGTGTATTTTTATTGAATGATTATTTTAATTAATTTAAATATTGGTTCTCTTGTTTTAAAATTATGGGAGTTTTGATATATTATTTTATGATATTTTTAAGTTGTGAAAATTATTTTTTTAAAATGTTTTCTAGTTATTAATTATTGTTTTTCATTTAAAGTGATCTTTAATTTAAATTAGTTTCTTTATGGGTTTTAAAATTATTATTTTTTTATTTAAGCTTTTCACTGCGTTTGAATTATTTTATTTAGCTTATAGTTTTAAAATCATTTTCGGTCGATCATTTTTGTAATCCAAGTTATGAGGATTGGACCTCATTTTTTCCCTCTATTTTTCATTTTCCTCCTTTTCTTTTCTTCTTCTTTCTTTTCTATCTATTTCTCCTCCGTTCTTCTCTCCCGCGCAATAAACCCTCTCCCTTTCTCTGCTTCGTCCCCTCCCCCCAGCGCTGCCTTGCGCCGTCCTCCTTCGTCACCGCCCAGCCCACAAGCTTCCCCAACCGCCGACGACCCCTCCCTACCAATTTCAGGCCACCTCGTGCCACTGTTGAACAGCACGCAAGCCACACGGCCTTGTGTGCTCCAGCACCGCCGTCGCTCCACCTCCAGCCACCACCTCTTCACCATTTCACCCTCGACCTCCCAGCAACCTAATGGACCCATCCCAAGTCCCGATCCGTCACCGGTGAAGACCCATTGTCTACATCTCCGATTTCACCCTTTTTGGTCTTAAACCGCCACCTACGCCGCCACCCACGGCCAAAGGCCACCACCACTAGCTTCATCGACCTCCCTAGGCCCTACCCTAGCAATTTCGAGTCTTGGTTTGACCCCGTTCAAAAGTGAATTTTTGAGACCCACGGCCACAGTGTATTTTACACTACACAGTTGCTGTTTTGTGGCTTCTAGCTCATCCATGATCCTCCGAAAATTATAATATAGCGTTGTAAGTATTTTTCCAAATATCTTTTGAGATTTAAATATATTTTTGCACTAACTCATTTCACTGTGTTCTGGTTGGTTGTTCCAGACTGAGTCTGAGGAGTATGGGGGTCGAATGGATTGGAGGATTGAGTTATTTCTGTGATTGGTTTATATTGGGATTGGTTGGATGTTGGATATTGATGTTGGTCTGTTACATTACATGTGCATGCATGATCATGTTTGTAAATGAAAACTGGGTTTTCAGGTAATTGCATTTATGTTCATGTGGATATTTGAAAACTAGGTTTTCATGTGGAAAAGATTTTGGGTGTGTGTGTATCATGACCCCAAGCTGAGATGGGGCATTATCTCAATGGAGCTCCTCTGGTCACTCGGGAGCGGAATATACTGGGTGACGTCCTCTGGATTGTCGCTGGGTGACAAAGGGATTGGACGGGATGGTAAAGCTATCGTGTCGACTCCGTGGCCCCTCTGCTGGCTGGGGCTAGAGGATGCTTGGCCACGAACGCACTGGGTGCGGAACTGGACATCGCTCGTTATGTAGCCAGGGTATGTGGATGATCCCTAGGGGAGATCATGGTGCCTACGGATAAAATGGATAATGGGCTATTTTTTAGAAAAATGGTGTGTGTTGGATAATGGATTTTCGTGTGAGTCATTTTCTGGAAAAATGATAGATTAATGATTTTGGGCCATTTTTTAGGAAAATGGTGGAAATAATTTGATGGAAATGTTTTGGGCCAAAATAGGATTTTGGCGTGTGTTGAAAAAATATTCATTTTCGGGAAAAATAATATTTTTGGATTTCATGCATATTGTATCATATGCATGCATGGTTGGTTGCATTAATGTGTTTTTATCTCAGGGTTGGTTGGATTATAACTTACCTACGGTACCATTTAATGGTATCGTAGATTTTGATGTTTATGATGCAGATGCTGAGCCTGAGGATTTGGCTCCACCGGAGGAGTGATCTGAGATCAATTGTGTTTATATTTTCAGCTCTTGTATTTATTTTTGGGACATTGGTTTTGTTTTAAAATGCTTTGTATTTGGATATTTGTATTAAACAAATTCTAATACTTAGTTGACTTATTTATATTATTCGTTGCCTATTTTTATTGTACACTGTTGCTTGTAGACACACATGGCACTTGTCATTAGGATGCGTGACCCACGTTGTCATCATCCTAACGTCACGATTCCCGTAGTTTTCCGTATGTGGGAGTTGGGGTGTCACAAGGGTGGTCACCCTAGGCTTCGGGTTAGTATGGAAGAGTTCAATAGTTGGATTCATCAAGGTGGCTTGATTGAAACAAAAACAAAGGGTAGAAGGTTAACCTGGTGCAATGGTTAGCGGGGGCTAGCCAGAAGCTGGGTGAAGCTTGATTGTGTGTTTCTTGACGACACTTTAATTTCAAGATATTCAAACGTTGTTTGCTCATATTTACTGAGATTGACATATGATCATTGCCTGATGCACATTGAGTTAACCAAAGATCTTTCTCTTATGGCCTTTCTCCGTTTCGGTTCCAGCAGATGTGGGTTGATCATCCTAAACTTTTAGTTTGTGTTCAGAGAGCTTGGATGGTACTTGTTGAAGGTATGGGTTTATGGAAGCTTGCTAATAAATTAAAACAAGTCTGGGTGGCTCTCTGTGAATGGCATAAGGTGGTTTTTGGTCAAACTAAGGCCAAGATTGATCAGCTTGAGGAGCAAGTGGAGAGGCTTGAAAGCAGGTTACTACAGGGTTGGGATGAAGATGCTGATAAAGAGTTAAACTTGGCTTTTGCAGAACTGTCTTTGTGGAGGCATAGGGTGTGATGCCCCGATTCCCACGTACAAAACAAACAGGAATCGTGATGTCAAGATGATGACAACGCAGGTCACGCATCCCAACGATAAGTGCTCAAGTGTGTGCAACGTGCAACCAGAACACCAAATTGCTGAATAGTTATCATCTAAAAGTATATTTGCAGTTTTCACATCCCTATGTAAAATTGGCACCGAAGTTGAAGAATGCAAGTATGCAAGTGCCCCTGCAGTTTCTGATGCTATGTTCGAACCTTTTTCCCATGAGAGTAAGGATGCTAGGTTTCTATCATGAATGTGACTAGAAAGAGTCCCATTTGTGATGTATTGATAAACTAGTAATGGAACTTCTATTTCTAGACAACAACCTAACATCTTAACCACATTTCTATGGTTAATTTGTGCAAGCACAATTACCTCATTTATGAATTGTTCAATTTGGCTCTAATCACAAATATTTGATTTCTTAATGGCAACAAGTTCATTATCTGGCAGGACTCCTCGATAAACAGTTCCATAGCCTCCTTGACCAAGGATTTTGCTTTCATCGTAATTATTGGTCGCCTTTTCCAGTTCCTCTACACTGAAGATTTTCACAACCTCCGTAGAAGCTCTATAATTTGAGAGTTTTTGTCGTAACAATGTGCCTCCATTTTGTTGGAAAAATTTCTCTTTTTGCTTGATGAGTTTTCTTCTTTGGAGTCCAAAATATATTGAACAACCTCCCATGAACAATCCTATGAGGCCAATGCTGATAGCTGCACATACTCAAACATGTTATCTTTGTTTCCATAAATATAGTTCAACAAAGTTACTGCGAATCGAATAGGTAGGTAACTAGCTCATTCAAGACTTCAGTTCTATTTTGGCAAATGCATATTTGGTGAATCATACTAGATACCTATAGATAATGCATAAAACAGAAAGAATAATGTTACATCACCATCGAGCTCAAATGCACTAGATATATACCTATAGATACATCACCATCTAGCTCAAATGCACTAGATATCTATAGGTATATATCTAGTGCATCTGAGCTCATTGTAAAATTTGGAGACTGTTGAGAGAACGCGTCAAGATTGGAAGGTGTAATACCTGGGTGGTTTTACACTTAAGTCTTGACAGCAACAACTCGATCCCTTTATTTGAAACAGATCCATGGGACTGATTACTTTTTGTTCAAGTAGCAATATTTAAACTACCATTAAGTTACTTAATTTAGGTAAAGAGAATCACATAAGTATACATGAAATATTCTAGGTCTTACCCATATATAATTAAGTCTATTCGATCCGCTTCTATTCTGGGTTCTAAAGTTTGAGGAGGAACCAAAGGGACTCTAATTCAATAATTTTTTGAGTTGTGTCCTTGTTTTTATATCAAGTCTTATGTCTTAACGCTTAAAAATAACAAGATAAAAGATAAAATATTTAATTAATAGATTTTTATATTACTTTTGATCTACTGGTAGTGTTAGTTGTATATATATTGATCTTATTCTTATCATTGTCATCAACAAGTTTAAAGGTAAATATACATACACAAAAAATGATCAGAGTAGAATATTAATTAAGACTTTAAAATATCAATTATTCTTGTTGATTTCAGTATCTAGCTAGACATATCAATGTCCATGCAGCTGGCAATCATGTTGACCAAAGAGGCCAATGCATGGCTTGTGACAGTAGAACCATTGACCAAGTAGGGTCCAAATCCTTAAGAATTGGTATCTATCTATCTATCTATCTATCATTAATGGGGTCCAACCGGCCACCCATGTACGTAATTAGTGAATGGATTAGTTAAATACCAATTAGTAGAAAAATATTGGTTTTAAAAAAGAATATAATACATTTATATATATATATACACACACACACATTAATATTCTGCCTACTTACCGAGTGGAATAATGATATTAATCATTGCTTGGTTGGCCCGCGCTTTAAGTCTGCAACTTGTTGATTCTTTTATATCGACTTCGTATCCGTCGAGGCAAATACATGTAAAATTCCCGTCAGTGTTGTTGCATCTTGATGTAGTAATATCACAGGGATTCGTATCTGCTTCACACTCATTAATACAAGTAGAGGTGCAGCCTATGGAGAAGCTTTCATCGTTTCGGAAAGCATTGAGGTAAGCATAAGTGTCACAGCCGATGGTGACAAACTTGTTTTTGGTGTTGGAAATTGTGAAAGCCTGGTAGTTGATCCAGGGGTTGTTCTTAAGTGCCGTACCATTCTTCATGTAACACTGTTTGGCTATATACATCAAGATGTCAAGCTCGCCGTTCATCGAAATGTTTGTGACATTCAAATTGGCACCAGCTATTGGTTGGGGATGGCCATGTTAGAATTGAGTGAAGAATCAGAAGAATAAAACATAACTCTGTTAAACATGAAGACAGAGCATTGTGAGAGTCTTGATGTATTCAGATAAACTATGTAAAAGTGAATAATCAAAATGTTACAGAGGTAACCGAGAGGGTCATATATACGGACCAAGGAAGAACATAAAAAAATATTGACAGTAGATAACTAAACAGGAAAAGGTTCAAAAAAAAAAAAAACTTTACAAGTTATCTAACAGAAGCATAGAGTAAATCAAGGAGGATAAAGTATGGGCACTGTCTTTCCAAATACGGCAGTTAGTTTCCCAGGTCTTGGACTTTTTGGACTGTAAATTGAGGGATATTCGGCAAATTATCTGCTGACTTGTCTCTCAATTTTCTTGAATCTTGAGACGCCCCCTCAAGGTGGACACACGGATTAAGTGTGTTCATCTTGGACATTAGAAAGTCGAATGTAGTAGTAGGTAGAGCCTTTGTTAGGATATCTGCAATTTGTAACTTTGAACTCACATATACTAGTGCAATGATTCCAGCAAGCACTTTCTCTCTAACAAAATGACAATCCAGCTCAATGTGCTTTGTTCTTTCATGGAACATTGGGTTTTTGGTGAGATATAGGACTGCCTAATTATCACAATATAGGAGAGCAGGTTTCGGATGGCTTGTGTTAAAATCCTGCAGTAAGTTCATCAGCCATACAATTTCACAACTTGTGTTGGCCAATGCCCGGTATTCAGCTTCAGCAGAGGACCTAGATATGGTAGTTTGTTTCTTTGATTTCCAGCTAATTAAAGAATCTCCTAAGAAGATGCAAAAACTAGTAGTGGATCTTCGGGTCTCAGGGCAAGTAGCCCAATCGGAGTCGCTAAATGCTTTGAGAAGTGGTGCAGACTTGGAAGAATATAGGAGACCTTGGCCTATGGATCCTTTGAGATATCTCAAGACTCGATGTGCAGCTTGCTGATGGATCTGTGAAGGCCAATCCATAAATTGACTCAAGATGTTAACAGAATATGTGATGTCAGGTCTTGTAATGGATAAATCAATTAACCTTCCAACCAACCTCCTATAACCTGTAATGTCAATGAGAGGGTCTGCTGCCAAATGAGAAAGTTTATGATTTAATTCCATTGGTGTGCTGATGGGCTTGCATCCGAGCATACCAGCAATATCCTTTAAAATCTCAAGAGTATACTTCCTTTGATTCAAATGAATTCCTTTTTCTGATCTTGCTATTTCTAAACCAAGAAAATACTTTAAAATGCCAAGATCTTTGATTTTAAATTGGCTATTCAGATATGTCTTGATCGAATCAATTGTTTTGAGATCATTGCTTCCAATAAGAATGTCATCAACATACACTAATAATGCAATGAACTGGCCATCATGAATCTTTGTAAACAAAGAGTAATATGATTTGGATTGTTGGAAACCAATGGCAATGAGTGAGCTGGAAAATTTTGAATGCCATTGCCTTGAGCCTTGCTTAAGGCCATAAAGGGATTTGTGCAGCCTACAAACTAAGTTTTGATCTGTAATAGACTCCCCCTTAGGCTGAAATCCCAGTGGTAAATCCATGTAGATCTCCTCTTCTAGATCCCCACGGAGAAATGCATTGTGGACATCCAATTGGTTCAAATGCCAATTATGAAGTGTTGCCAAAGCAAGGAAGACACGAACAGTTGTGATCTTTGCAACTGGACTAAAAGTTTCATGGAAGTCGAATCCCTCTTTTTGAGTGTAGCCCTTGGCTACCAATCGGGTCTTGCGCCTTTCTAGAGAACCATCTGAGTGCAATTTGGTCTTGTAGACATATCTACAGCCAATTGCTTTCTTTCCTTTTGGAAGAGTAGTGACTGTCCAAGTATTGTTGGTCTCCAAGGCATTTAACTCATCAGCCATGGCTTTGATCCAATGCTCAGAGAGGATAGCTTCTGCATAGGTGGTAGGGTCTCGAGTAGAAGAGAGGGAGAAGGTATAAGCCTTATGAGAAGGAGAGAATTGAGTGTAGGAGATGTAGTGTTCAAGTGGATGAGCAGTGGGGTGATGAGGTGGTGGTAAAGAGGCTGAGTTGCAATGATAGTCGAAGAGATATGTAGGTGGGTTCCTGATCCTATTCAATCTTCTGAGGGGTGGAGGAGATGGTGAATTTTGTGGTAAAGAAGAGGGTGAGGATGAGGAGGAGGCTGGCAAAGGGGAAGAAGGGTCGATTGGAGGAACTAGATCAGGAGAATAAGGTGAGAGTGGATCTCTTTCATTGAAAGAAGGGAGGGGAGATGAGGAACGAGGGTTTTGGAAGTTTGCATTCGAAGGGAGAGGAGGTAGAATGGAGTCTGGAAATGAAGATGATGTAGAATTGTAGTGATGATGCTGGAAAGGAAAATGAGTTTCATGGAAAATGATGTCTCTTGAGATGCTATACTTGTGACTGTCCAGATCATAAACCTTGTACCCTTTAACACCTGGTGGATATCCTATGAACACACATCTCCTAGCTCTTGGATCCAACTTGGTTCGGTTCTATTTGAGAGTGGAGATAAAACATAAGCAACCGAATACTCTTAAATGTGAATATGAAGGAGGGGCTGAAAAAAAAAGTTCATAAGGTGACCGATTGTTGAGCACAGGAGTGGGGATCCTATTTATCAAGTGAACTGCCATTAGAACAGCATCTCCCCAAAACTTGCTTGGGAGAGAGGCCTGGAACAACAAGGATCGAGTAGTAGAAAGGAGGTGCTGATGCTTCCTTTGAACTACTCCATTTTGTTGAGGAGTATAAATGCATGTATTTTGATGGAGGATTCCATGTTTATTATAGAATTCTTGCATTAAAAATTCTGCTCCATTATCAGATCTGATTTGTTTGACCTTGAGATTGTATTGAGTTTGTGTCATTTGGATGAAGGACTGCAAGAGGCTTCGAGTTTCAAATTTAAACCTTATAAAAAAAATCCATGTCATTCGACTATAGTCATCTATTATAGTGAGAAAATATTGATGTCCTTGAGGTGTGACTTGTGAATATGTTCCCCAAATGTCACAATGGATAATTCAAAAGGAGAAGAAGTGGAAGAAACACTGCTAGGAAAAGGATTTCTTTTTTTGTTTTGCAAAATGGCAGATATCACATTGATTGAAATCAGTACATTTACATCCGAGGCATGAGAAGAAATTAAACTTAATCTCTGATTTGATACATACCCTAGTCTAAAATGCCATAAATGAGAATCTGGACTTGCTAAAACTTGTTGAACTCGAGATAAATGGCTGGGATCAGAATTAGTAGCTGCTGGACTTTGATTGACAAAAGGACTTCCTAGTGAGTTGGAATCAAGGAAGTAGAGTCCTTCTCGTACTTTAGCAATTCCAATCATCATCCATGTAGCTTGGTCCCGAATGAGATACTGTTTTTGAGAGAAAATAAGACACAGAGAAAAGTTTTGAGTTAATTTGCTGACTGAGAGAAGATTAAAAGTAAAAGATGGGATACATAGTACTCCATGGAGGGTTAAAGTGTTACTGATCTGGACAGTGCCTAGGGGTGTAACCGGTCCGGTCCGGTCCGGTTTTAGACAAAATTTAGGACCGAACTGGTATGTACCGGTTTTACATTTTTTAAAACCGATTACGTACCGGTTATCCTCCTAAACCAGTACTTCCGGTTTTACTGATTTTCGGCCCGGTCCGGTCCGGTTTTTCAGTTTTTTTTAAATGTAAGTTTGACAATTTGTCATTAAAAATCTGTTTATAAAAAAAAAATGCTTTAAAAAAATCTGTTTTGTACTTTTATTAAAAAAATCTACTTTACTAAAAAAATATGCTTTACTAAAACCAAGTACTATATTAGTATTAGTCATATATTAGTATTAGTTATAATAATTTAGTATTACTATTTCAGTATAACTAAAACTATAGTCTATAATAAACTATTAGTATTAGTTATATATTAATATTAGTTATACTGATTTAGTATAACTATATCAGTATAAGTATAACTATACTCTATATTAGTATAACTACTAATGTCCTATGTATTTATCAAAATTTAGTAATAATATTTGAGTGATTTTTTTTCTTTTTATATTTTATATATAAAACTTATATATAAAAAATATTTTGTATAATATTATTTTTGTATAAAACTTATATATATAATATTATTTATTTTTATTTTTTTCTTCAACCGGTCTGGTCCGGTTCGGTCTGGTCCCAAAAACTACGAAACCGGAACCGGACCGGATTCAACCGGTTTGTGCAAATAAAGAACCAATTTCAGACCGAAAAACTAGAAAACCAGCCCAACCGGTCCGGTCCAGTCCGGTTCGAACCGGTTTTCCGGTCCAAACTTACACCCCTAACAGTGCCTATGTGAGTAACTTGTACTTTTTCTCCATTTGGCATTTGTACATAGGCTTAAGAAGTGGAAGTGATGGAAGAGAAGAGACTGGTGGAGCACACCATGTGATCTGTGGCTCTAGTATCCACTATCCATGTGATGTGTTTTGGTTTGTGTGAAATGCAGGTGGTCATGGATGCAAAATGGTGGTCATGTTTGGAGGGAAAGATATGAGTTTTGGATGAGGATGAGTGATAGGTCATCATACCTGCCATATGAGAGCTATGAGTGGACGGGCTAGGTTGTGAGGCATTTTTTTCTTTTCCTGAGTCCTCTATGCTGAGCTATGATGACTGAGAGTTAGCCAAGAGTATGAGTTGTTGTATTTGAGCTTGACTCAAAGCAAGCTGAGTAGGTTCAGCTACATTTCCATTAGAAGCTTGACTAGTGATTTGATTTGCCGAGGGATTGTGTCCTTGTTTGGTCTTTGTAAACTTGAAATCAGGGGGGAATCCAATCAACCGGTTGCATTTATCTTTCGTGTGTCCAGTTTTTCCACAATTGTAACAAGTGAGGTTAGACTTATCTTTCTTCTTGGTCTGATTATGAGATGCCACCAATGCACAAGACTCTACAGCAGGAAGAATGGCAACCCGAGCCTGCCTTTGTCTCTCCTCCTGAAGTACTAGCGAGAAGGCCTTGTCAAGTGAGGGCATGGGGCTCATGATGATGATTTGGCCTCGAACGCCATCATATGTCTCATTTAAGCCCATAAGGAACTTAAAGACAGAGTCCGTTTGCTGCCTTTCTCCAACAGAGCCAAGTGCATCACAAGTGCATAGGCCGCATGTGTAGTTTGGTGATGTTCGATAGTTGTGTATCTCTTCCCATGCTGCATTAAGTTGAGTAAAATACTCATTTACTGATTGAGTTCCTTGTATGATGGTCCCAAGTTGATGCTGAAATTGATAAATGCGAGTATTATCAGGTTGTGCAAACCTGTCTTTCAGTTTTTCCCATACTTTCTTCGCATCACCTATGAAACAAACATTTGATGATATCTCTTGGGAGATAGAGTGAAGAATCCAAGAGAGGATGATGTTATTACATCTAACCCATGGTCCATAGAGATTGCTAGATGTAGCAGGAGTGGTGATGCTTCCATCGAGGAAACCTAATTTATTCTTGATAGTGAGAGCCAGAGTGAAGGATTAGCTCCATGATAGGTAGTTGGGGCTAGATAAAGGTGGAGTAATAACAACAGTATTAATGCCATCAGAATGGTGAAGAAAATATGGACTGTTGGGATCTTCGGATGGTGAGAGATTTCTGGCCAAATGATTCACCATAGTTTCCTCTATAGACATGATGAAACTGGAATGAGAGTTGACAGTAGCGGAAGGAGATCAGAATGAAGAGGGTGAGCAGAAGAACAGGTCAAAGGTCCTTCTCTAATACCATGTTAGAATTGAGTGAAGAATTAGAAGAATAAAACATAACTCTGTTAAACATGAAGACAGAGCATTGTGAGAGTCTTGATGTATTCAGATAAATTGTGTAAAAGTGAATAATCAAAATGTTACAGAGGTAACCAAGAGGGTCATATATACAAACCAAGGAAGAACATAAAAAAATATTGACAGTAGATAACTAAACAGGAAAAGGTTCAAAAAACAAAAAACAAAAACTTTACAAGTTATCTAACAGAAGCATAGAGTAAATCAAGGAGGATAAAGTATGGGCACTGTCTTTCCAAATACGGTAGTTATGTTTCCCAGGTCTTGGACTTTTTGGACTGTAAATTGAGGGATATTCGCAGATTATCTACTGACTTGTCTCTCAATTTTCTTGAATCTTGAAAGGCCGGACGAATTGTCACAACTTATCAAAAAATCATCATTCAGGGAGCAATCTTTAGTTGTACCAAATGGATATGGAACTCGAACATCTCCACACCGATCCTGGCAGTGAGGGCTCTTGGCTATTGGAAATTCTACAGCTGCAGCACCCATTTTCAACAATATCATAGCAACACATATCACTAATTCCAAGAACATCCTACGCAAACCCATTGTTTTCTTAAAGAAAATCTTCGCTTCTCAAAATTTTTGTTTTGGTCTCTTGCAAGATTTCATATAGATGCCGGTCTTTTTATAGGCTAGGATGGAGGCATAAAGGATAAATCCAAATAGAGTGGACCATATATAATAATATTAGAATTATGGAAATTTTTTTAGAACCAATATCATTTTATGTTAGATGATCTTGTGGAAGTAGGATGGAACTTTGAAAGACTTTTTTTATAAGGTAGACTATATACAAATTATTAGTATTTGGCCCCCCTATTTTTTTGAACTTGGCCTCCAAAATTTTCAGAATTTAATAAAAATTAAAATTTGAAATATATTTTTTTAAAAATAGGTTATATAAAAATTAATATTTAACCTTCTAATTATTATTATTATTATTATTTTGATTGAACTCTCAAATCAAACCAGATTTTCTAGTTTCTGTGTGTGTGGAAAGGATGATGCCGCGTTTTGAATACGTAAATGTATTATTCTCGAAGATGACCGAGTCCGCGCTCCAATGATCATTGATACTTTTGTTGCATTAAAACCTATTGGCTGCAGAAGGGGGCTACACGAGCCGTGATTGATGTGGACTTAAGTGAAAAAAGTATTGTCAATATTTAATTAATAAAAATATTTTAATTATAAAATAATTAAAATTTATTAATTAATATAATTTGATATAATACGATAAATTATAAAATTATTTTTATTATAAAATAAATTTAACGAATTTTAAAAAATCACATCAATTTATAAATTTATTTTATATAATCTCTTTATGTCTGTAGTAATTCTCGATGGAAAGTATTCAAAATAAGCACAATTATATTTAAATTCACTAATTACTAGTTATAATTTAATGATCAAAGGCATGCAATAATGTTTAAGCTTAATAAATTATAAAAATTAATGGTGCTTGCTCACTTATTTTTTTTTATTATTTAGTTACTCAAAAATTTGATAGTTAATTGAATAATTAACAGTATCTTGAAATTCTAATTTTATTTTAATTTCATATATATATATATATAATTAATTACATTGGAAGATTTTATATCCCCTTTGTATAATAACTCAACCAAGTAATTTGGTTGGTGATCACTAGGCATACGTGGTAGTCAAAGTCATGTCACTACAACAAAAATGACATTTTGGGATGAAATAAAAATCGTCCCAAAAAGTGAGATTTAGGAACGAATTTTATTTGTCGTCCTAAAAAGATGTTTTCCGTTCAAACGCATCATACATTGTTCGAACATTATATTTAGGGATGAAATATGGCGTCCCTAAAAATAGAAACGTTCGAACAGTGACTTTTTACATAATCTGATTGTTCGAACTTCTAATTTTATTGTTCGAACGTAAATTTCAGGTGATTCATCATTCGAACGTCTAATTTGATCGTTCGAACGTAAATTTGACGCGATAAGTTAGATTATTATACCGGAAAATTGATATACAGTTCGAACGTAACTTTTTACTGTTCGAACGGTGAGCATATTTTTTTTTTAAAAAGAGAATTATATTTATATTAACTAGTAATTATAATAAATTTATTGATTAAATAATATGAATAATATAAATCAATAATTAGTTCAGGAAATATAAAATAAGACTATTTCATAAATAAATAGTGAATTTACAAAATACTAAATATTGTCCATTCTAAAAACAAAAGAAAAAATAAATAAAAGATAGAAAATACTAAGACCCCAACTCTTTGCACAGTTCCTCGACTGCAGCTAAACGTTCCTCTATCTGTGTCAGTCGAGTACTAATAGTGACCTGAGTCGTAGACATGGCATCAACTCTCGTACGTAACTCAGAGATGCTACCAATAATCTCAGTACAAAAATCAGACATAGCAGAACGGACCTCAATACGCACTGCATCGATCAGCGCTGATGTCTGTCTGCTGATCACTGCACGCACGATCTCAGCCATGTCCTCACGTGTAGCGCTATGTACTGATGCCTCAGCCTGTGGTCCATGATCTCCTGGCTGTGCATCTCTCTGAGGATCAACCGGGTCTAGATGCTGTCCACGAAGATGCAGTCTCGAGTGTCCTGTGCTGCGTGAGAGGGTAGTGCAGTTGATCGGTCCCATCGGCTGCCGTTTACGCTCGGCAACATCAGGCACAACACCGACAAATAATAGATATCGGGTGATCAGGATCCCGAATGGCAGTATATTTGTGGAAATGTACAGGGATTCTAATCTAATCCTATTGAATATATATCCCACCAGGTCAATAGGAATGCCACGAGCGACCCGTATCATAAATTTCATCCGATTAATGACAACCTCTGTTTTGTGCTGCCGAGGGTCGATGTTGTTGGAGATTATCAAATTCAGGATCTTGAAGAACGAAGATAGATCTGTCTGCTTGATGCTCTTCTCCCCGTCATATAGGGGAGCATCTGGACCAACAACCAAATCCCTCACCTCATGATCAACAATGATATCGACCTCATCTGTGTGATGGAGCGATGCCTCCTCCTCAGCTGTCTCTACCTCAACTGAAAGATCAAACTCTCTAGGCACCATATTCGGATATGCATCTGACAGCCTAGGAATACGAAGATGCTCAGATAGTCGGTCCTGTGAAAATACAATCGAAACCCCTCGGATAGAGATGCTATATGCCCCTCCATCATCTAGGCTGGCACCATCGAGCTCTCTATAGAACTCAGAAACAATGTCGATATAGGCGATAGTCTCCAATGAGTCTCTTGGACTATCTAAGATAGGTCCCCAACCACGATCGCTGAAGACTGATGGCAGGGAATGACCCTCCCAGACAAGATTCTGGAAGTCAGACAGCTTCACCTGTCACTCTAGTGAAACAGTCATCTCCCTAGCAAGAGTACTAATACTAGTCTCTGCCTAACTGCGTCGCTTACGTCCCGCCCTAGAAGAAGACATGATAATGAACCTGAAATTTACAATTAATTAATAGCTTATCAATAAAATATTAATAATACAAATATTTAACAAAATGTGAGTAAATTCTATATTAATTTAATTATAAAATCAGATATATTCTTGCTAAGATCTAATGGAACTACAATGGTAAATAAAAATACACATTCACTCATATTATGTTTTAGCTATACCGTTCGAACGTGCTAAATGTTTGGCTAGTACCGTTTGAACTCTTTAACAACGTTCGAACGCCCAAATCATGTTTGAAAGGGTTAAATGTAATTCCTGTTTGGCTAGTCCCGTTCGAATGACCAAATCATGTTCGAACAGGTTAAATGTAATTCCTATTTGGCTAGTCCCGTTCGAACGACCAAATCACGTTCGAATGGGTTAAATGTAATTCCTGTTTGGCTAGTCCTGTTCGAACGACCAAATCACGTTTGAACGGGTTAAATGTAATTCTTGTTTGGCTAGTCCCGTTCGAACTACCAAATCACGTTCGAAAGGATTAAATGTAATTCCTGTTTGGCTAGTACCGTTCGAACGACCAAACAACGTTCGAACGGTAAATGGAATCCTTCGATTCCATGGATTTATCAACAAACAAAACTAAACTAAACTAAAATAAACCTTCCTACTATAGATTTAAGCAAATCTACGGTGAGTATTGATGGATAAATTGATTTATCCTAATTTAAACAAATAATCCACCAAAAACCTAAATTTAAACGGTAAAATAGTTAGAAAATGAACATACCGGTGAATGAGGGTTGGAGGCTTCGATTGGGTACTGTTCACGACGGCAACGGTGTCGTTAAAAGGCGGGGATGGAGGTTTTGGGAGTTTGTTTGGAGATAGCGTTCAATCGGGACTTTGGAAATGACTGTCGGGGAGAAATTATATATGCAGTACCGTTCGAACGGTTATGTTAGTGCGTTTGAACGGTTTGCTATGTAGCATTTACCGTTTGAACGGTGTATTTATCCGTTTGAACTTGAAACTTTAGGAGGAAATTTTTCCGCTCATGATTTCCCGTTCAAACTGTTATTTAATAATCGTTCGAACGGGAAACTTTATTCAAATATTTGCAACAGATCTCAGAAATCAGAATCTCCCCCTCCTGCCACTCTCACTCCCTCACAAACAAAGTTGCGCCATTCTCCCTCAATCTAGTCCCAACTATTTTCAAATTAAAACTATTATTTTTATTACTTTTGTGAAGTTCCTTCTCAGTACACGCAATTTTCATCTCATTATCGATATGTTTTTTATAATATTTTTGCTTTCTATGATTTCCTTACTTTGTTGAAAAATTATTGGAATTCTTTGATATTGTTGTTTATATTACTATGTTGTTATTATACCTATGTTGTTTATATTACTGTGTTATTATTACTATTTTGGAATTCTTTGGAAAATTGTTCATCCGTTTTCCATCATTGAAGAAAAATGGAAATCTGGAACGAACACGTTCAAACGGTAATTACGTTCGAACGGGTTATGTTTACATTCGAACGGTATTTACATTCGAACGGGTTATGTTTGATGCATATTCACAAACAAACCAAAACACAATCAAACTTAGAAAGATATAATACAGACTCTCAAATTATATATAAAGTCATAGAAATATATTATACATAATTAATCAAACTTAGAAACATTAAAATTAGAATACTGCATCTTCTATCTTCCATGTCCACCACCTTAGCATTGCCACCACCAATATTCTTTAGGAATAAATCCAACCGCAACTAACTTTTCAAATAAAGTATTAATTCTTGCATTTTTCTCAGGATTGAGTAGTGAACTTCCGGAGTTCCCAAAAGAACTCTCCGTCATCTCATTGATACTCCCTGATTGAAACCCACTTTGGATATCTTGAGTTTGATTTGTATTGACAGAAGGAACTTGAGGGAAGAAGAGGGAGTGAAGGGGATTCAAGGTGTTGAAGGGGTGAGGGATAAAAGAGAAAGGATTGTAAGGGAGTTGGAGGTAGGGGGAGAGGAAAGAACAAAGAAGGGTGGGGATCCCATTGGGATCAAGATAGTGGAAGGGAGTGAGGAGGCTGCAATTGAGGTGTTTGTATTAAAGTCACTTTGAGCCCAAAGGCATTATTAATTACAAAGCTACAAGGAGTTGAGAGGGGGGTTTTGTTGGAAGGTGAGGACGTGGTCACGGAGAGAAGGGACTAGAGAACTATAAAAGAGAGTAAAAAGAGTAGCTGGAAGGGAAGAGCAAGGGGGAGATCTAGCAGTGGTGAAATATTATCTGCTGCCATGGGAACAAAACGTACTATTGATGAGAAAGAAGGGAAGAATGTGGGGAAGGGTGGTGACAAAAAAACTAGAAGAGAGGAAACATAAGACAGCTGATAGAAAGTGTACCTGAGGAGATAATTAGTTTTGTCATTCAGGACAAACTTTGTACCAGCTGATAGTGGATATAAAAGGAAGGTTATTTAAAAAATAAAAAAAATTCTAGTGTTAGTGTTAATAATACTATAGTGTTAATATTAGTAATACTATATATTAATAAAATAATACTATAATATTTGTAATACTATATATTACTAACACTTAAGATTACTATATACTATATACTAATACTATAGTATTACTAACACTAACACTATATATTAATATTACTAACACTATAGTGTTAGTAATATATATGGTGTTACTAATACTATGGTGTTAGTAATTCAAACTTCAATAATTCAAATCCAAACCTAATTGCTTAAGTTTTAGCCTACCATGCTAAAGGCTCATGCCTATCATACTAAAATTCCAGCCAACTTTGCTAAAACTCTAAGTCTAACTGTACAAAATTTTCAAGCCTATCATACTATGATTGAAGCCTAGAATTATGGTACTGTACTTAAGTGAATTATAAATTTACCCAAAGCCGTAAAATCTCTGATACCACCTGTGGCACCATTAACCCCCGCTTGTGTTTTGGCAGAAACCGTCGCACTGGGATGTCAACCTCAAGGGTCACACACTCCTGGTGCATACTAATGTCAAGTGTGTGCATACATGCAATACAATATTATGAAGTTAATTCACGATAGAAAATTAAAAGGACAGTCATTAATTCTAACAGTACCAGAAAGTAAAGCTACATCACCAAGCAAATATCCATAAGTCACAAAGTCTACCATATTCTGGCATAATAATATTACCGTCATCCGAATAAGTTAAGTCAAATAACAACACTTAAACGAAAGGGGGAAAGGGCCCAAAATTATCACATCCTTAGTCGAAGTCGGATCTTCGTACTCGTACCCATCGTCTACATCAAAGTCTATGGTTCTGTGGAGTGGAACCACAAGTGGTGACACCAAAGGGAGATTTCGCAAAATCTAAGTAAGTGAAGTCAAAACTAACACCCAAAATACAAGCATGTGAGAAAATAAGAAGTTATGCACAAATGGGAAATTCAGAGAATTATGACATTTACAAATTTATAAAATCACAAGCACATTCCCAAATCGCACACAAAATACTATGCACCCGAAAATCACATTTTTTATTGTTTTGGAAATATTCGTTTTAACATGAAGGTATGCACCATGGTCTCCCCTATAGACCATCTACACATTCGTTTTAACATTAAGGTTTGCACTATGTTTGCACCACGGTTAATGCTCGTGCGTGTGACTTCATAACGAGTGATGCCCAGCTCCGCGCTTGGCACGTACATGACCCAACATCCTCTAGCCTCCACCAACAGAGAGGCAACTGACTCAACCCAAGAGCGTTATAGTCTCCCCAGAGCCAGTTGTCCCCTAGCGACAACTCAGGGGAGGTCACTCAGTTTTATGTATTCTTAAGTGATCCGATGAGCTTACCGAGATAATAACCCATCTCGGCTTGGGGTTGTGATGCACACAAAATTCATACAATTATTTTATTGAGGCATTTACTATAGTCTCCCTTAGGGACCATTCGTACACTCTGGCTCCCATCGGGCCACAAGTAATGACCATGCGTGTGACTTTGTAATGAGTGATGCCCAACTCCACATGCCAGCCACTATCTCTAGCACAAACCCTATCACCTTTGTAGCTCACAACATTTGTCTTCAAGCCAAAAGAGGCACTAAAGTTGAGCCTGACTTTAGTCTCTCATGTATAGCATCCTCAATTAGCACATATACTGGGCATCTCACAACACCCATTGCATTGGGAATATCCAGTCTCTTACCTTGACAAATATCAGAGAGTTTGCTATTGACGTCCCCTTCTCTGATATAGGTGAGTGATCCCACCTCTTGCTGATAACCTATTCTGGCTTTGATCAATGTGCCCACCTCCTGTGCAATCTCGGCTTCCTGCCTTAAAGCCCAATCAGCTTCTTCTCAGCTAACTCCCACTTGCTTGATATTACGTCTCACAAGATTTCACCTTTGTACTGTGGTTCACCACCTTCTGTCAACAGTACATAGTTCAAAGTAGGTGACCACCATGGAGGTGAAGACATCCCTGGAACACCAAAAGCTCTGTTCCTGTCTCTCACGCCTTTGCTCCGCACTTGTCTCAGGAGATTTCCCCAAGGTTACATAAGGAACTGCAAAACTATATCCCTTTTGCTTCCCCCATCTTATTAGCTCAATCAAGCCTACTCTATTGCAACTTTGCATTTACCTTCACATCACTAGACCCTGACGTCAAATACAAAGTGTCAGACTTCTTACCATGCGCGAAGACTAGCGCACCCTTCGTGACCTTCCATGCTCCCAGAAAACGATATTGTATGATCGTTGTTGTCAATCTATCACACAGAGATCAGGATTTTCTTCAGATTCAGAACGTGTTTGACTTGCTATAATGTCAACAAACTCCTATTCGAAAGTGCGATGTGCACATCGGCCACTCTCAGTACATCTAGTGTCTCTCCATCAGTCGTGTACATCGTCCAAAAATCACTAACAACATAATTCTACATCATTTCTAACTATAAGATGCTATGGAATGAAGCCTTGAATCCATCACCCAAACATCAACCAGATTTTGTATTGAAAGAAATAGAGTGTCCTATATTTCTTCAACCACCATGTTCATAGCATCATCCACAATACTTTCCTGATCCCGACAACCTCTATTGATGTCGCTCAACTTGCCACAACTCCAGCAAATAATTTGCTACCCCAATCGTCAAAACTCAAGGCCAAACTAGTACCAGAAAACTCTCCAGAGTCTTTCTTGTGTACCTCCTTAGGATGAATAATGTCACCTACAACTTCATATCTCAATTTCATCTTCTCGGCTAAATTACTTACCGCCATCCGCATGGCCTCCCAACTATTTGGCAACGATGCCAACAAAATCAACGCGATGCACATTTTTGTTTGCCAATAGCTTTTCATGCATACCTAACAAAGCTTCCATGAGATCTGATGTGGTTCTCTCCTTTATAACATTGTGCGTCACTGATCTAGACAAGGTGAGCCAAACAACCCCCAGAATCTATTGATCCAATAGATTCCACACAGCTTCATCCATGCTTTCCTACTTCTTTCCCAACCAAGGAAGGTGTACCATTTTTCTATAGAGATGATTCTTGATTTACATCCTCCAATAACCAAAATCTTTGTCATCAAACCTTTCAATTCCAACCGTCACGTCTTCTCTAGACATCATTCAACCCCGAACCCCATGAACCTTGGAGCTCCAATACCAGTTGCTGTAGAAACACCAGAGCAACAACGCCCACACACAAAGATATCATGATAGACAGTTAAATATATGCAGAACATTGGAACAAAGATATCGTGATAGACAGTTAAATATATGCAGAACATTGGAATCAAGTGCGCACACACATGACATACACAATATTTAACTTAGTTTGACAACATGCCTACGTCTATAAAGCTACAAGAAATTTTATTCATAGGAGGTTACAATCATACCTTGCGTTACAAGAGCAATACTATACTCACACAATCTCAACGTTCCTCTCTATTTTTTCTCAAACTGATATGTTTTTATTCCAAAACATATATATAGCAAATGACGCCAGGAAACCCTAATGCGGCCAAACTGGGTTATTCGCTCAAGCGGAGAGTCGAGCACGCCTCGAGTGGACAGCTAATCCAACAATGGCTTGAGTGGAATGTCGAGTGAGCCTCATTGGAACTCTTTGTCCGAACCTCGCTCAAGCTTATCATCGAGCGATCCTCGAGTGAACTCTCTATTTGAGATTCACTCAACCAAACTATCGAGCATATCTTGAGCAAATTTCTTGTTAAGTTTCGCTCAAGCGACAGTAGAGCAAACAATCTATTTGCACTTTACCAGCTCACAAAACAAATCAAGCTCCATAACCCAAGAGTCAATTTAGAAATGCAAATCGTAGATAAGTAAGATAGTTAGGGTGAATGAATTATATATTTTTAAAGAGATATATATATTAATTTGTTAATTATGAAAATTCCGATACTCGTAGACCAACATGAAGTCTTAGTATTGCTCATTTAGTCGATGACAGATAGGGGAGGGCAGCGGGGCCCCGCACTCCGCTACCCGCCACGCCTCGGCCAACGGTGGGGAGGTGGCAAGGTAATCCACTCCAATCTGGCCACCCATGCGAGTGCAGGGGATGGACGGGGCTTGGGCCCATTTCGCATTAGACAAAACGACCTTGCTTTCACCCCCTTCTCGACTCCCTCAGCTCTCTCTCTCTCTCTCTCTCTCTCTCTCTCTCAGGGACACGTACTCAACAATGGCAACGACGTCAGCGACGATGACGGTTTTAGGTGACAAAGACAAGTGAGAGAGGTTGAGAGAGAGGTATGTGTTCCTGATCTCCTACGTCTTCAGCTTGTAAGTATCCCAAGGACCCATTAATTTTTAATTGTCAAATTAGAGTGTGGAGGATGAGATTCATGGATGAAGTTGTGATTTGTGTGTGGTGGAGATATTTGTGTGGTTGTGATGATGTTCATTATTTAATGAATTTTTATAGAATTATTTTAAATTTAGTATTTCAATTCCATATATTGGTTTCAATTATATTGAAACTATGTAGGAGTTTCAATATTAAAACTCCTAAACTAATTAGGTAATCATCTTATATCTCATCTATGAGATCAAACCATGCCCCACTCATTTAGTAGCCGACAGCAACACATAGTCCACGGGGGCTTAATGGCCTTATTTGTTTTTGCAGATGAGATGAGATAAAATAAGTTGAGATAAAAGTTGAACGTTGTCCTAGCTAGGCTCCATGTGCTATGTGTTTCTATCACTGACTAAATTAGTATTAATTCTATTAATGAATTTATACCTTCTGATCATTGAGTAGGAACGTATATAATAGTATTTTTACAATTCAAATGTCTCCTGTGATAAACTGTTAGTCTGATTAGAGATAATTAATTACTTATTATATAATACTTCTCATTGAGTAGGAACGTAACATTCTTGTGCTTTGTTTTTGAGATCTTTCTAATTTCTACTCTTAAGCTTTTCATACTCCGTTTAGATTATATTGGAAATATTTAATATTTGAGAAAAGAAACCCTATAAATGGACGTTTATATTAAAATAAAAAGTCTTGCTTAATTGCATAAGAATAGGACGTGATCGACAGTGATCCGGATGCATGCATTGGTGGTTGAAACTTAATTAGGCCAGATGGCCGAGTCAATAGATATATTAATGGCATTAAGTAATATGAAAGTTGATGTAAGGTCGTGAGTCGTCACGTAAAAACAAAAATATAACCATCATCACTTCTTTTTCAATCCAGACGTATCGAGCAAGTTCGTATAGACTTTTGTTTACAAAGTTGTGATCATTTCTTTGCTTTCCTTCGAGCTAAAATCAATTCGAATTGGATTTTTCAGACATTTACTAGTCTGCAGATTTTTTCATCCCCTTCTTCCCCGTGGTTTGTATTGGCGTGGGCTTTTAGGGTGCTCCATGCGACGAGCTATTCTAGTCATCATTATCTTTATATCACATGACTTCTCTTTTTATTTTTATTTTCTTTTTTCTAAGTAAATATATAGTCTAAGAATAATTAGTGAAAGAACTCAAGCCATTATTACCTAGCATATGGGTAATTAAAGGTTTATTTTATTATTTATTTTATATATTAATGATCATCCTCACATCTGGGCCAGATTCTCCCTCAATGGGTAGCCCAATACGTAGAATATTTAATTAAATGGGATAGAGTGTAAAGTCAGAGTTCAAACTTGAGACTATTGCTCTGATACCACGTGAAATCACTATTGTCCCAAAACCTTTAGTTGATGAGAAGATGTAGATTTTATTATTTATTTTATATCTAACACCTAACGTAAATAATCACATCTAGTTGTGATTTTGATTTGTTGCTCAAGATACAAAGTGTGTTTTTCATATTTTGAAGAACGATGGGATCGAGTGTAGTACTGAGGCAAGCTTGAATCTCTATTTCTTTCTTTATATTTGTTATTTACTTAAAATCTAAAAGAGTTGGTGTGATATGGGTATTTACTATCAAATTGCTTACTAAATCAAACCTCGCTAATTGCTTGAGTTCATCAATTGATCCTATTACTCGTTAGATCACAAGATGTGGGATCGATACGTGTTCTTTGTCAAAATCTTATATATATTTCATGCATGTGTATGAACTTGACATTACAAATACGTCTTTACCGATATTACGACAATGTATCTGTTGAAAATAAAATAAGTGATAGCAACCCGCCAAGCATATTAATAGGACGACATTAGGGAGGAAGATCGACTATTAGCGAGGAAAAATCGTTGTAATTAATTTTTATCAACAAAAAACGTCTGACTATTACTATACTATTTCAAAGTGCACGTTCGGTACGAAATTAGTATTATTTAAATTTTCTTCTACCCCGAGCACATGACTTTGACTACCGCGTACGCGTAGTGATCACCAACCAAATTACTTGTTCATGGAGTTATTATCCAAAGGGGGTATAAAATCTTCCAATGTAATTATTTATATTATATTCATATATATATATATATATGAAATTAACATAAAATTATAATTTCAAGGTATTGTTAATTATATATATTCAATTAACGAATTTTGTATTAACAATTAATACTGAACAAAGTACCTACATAATAATAAATAAAAAAGTTGAGAAAGCATCATTTATATATTGTTATTTATTAAGCTTAAACCCTTTTGCATGCTTTGGATCATTAAATTATAATTTATAGTTAGTACTTAGTGACTTTAAATATAATTGTATTATTTTAAATACTGTAAATATTAGGCATGTGCAAAATACCCGTTGGGCCGCACAATCCGATCAGGTCGAACACGCTAAAGTCGGGTTCAAGAGTAAAGGTCGGTTTCGGCAATCCATCCAACCCGACTAATATCGGACGACATTTGAACCCGAAACCCATTGCAGTGAAAAAGAGAAGTCTTCTCACCAACCTCATCCGCACATTGATCAACACCATTTCCAACCTTGACGATGACTCGTTCGAAAATGAGTAGCCCAAAGGCTATCTCAAGTGCAGGAGCGTGTCGCGTAGTAATTAGGAATAAATTCCTAGATCGTTTCCACAGGAAAAGTGCTTAAAAATCAAACTCGTGTAAAATGGTAGAAATAGTTACAATGAGAGAATAAAAATAAAAATGATGATATGTGCAATAAATGTGGAAGTGCAATGGAAATGAAAATTTACTAGTCATAGACTAGATTCATGTTTGTTGATTTTGAGTGGATGATGAAAAGAAAAAAACGTAAAGAAATTAAAATACAAGACAATAAATTAAAATTGCTGAAAATTAAATAACTGAAATGTAAATGGACAATAAAATTTAAATGTAATAAAAGTAAATTACAAAAATTAAAGGTGCAGAAAAATTAAATTACGTAATTAAAATTGCAGGAAATTAAAAGTGCAAGGAAATTAAATGACGGTAATTGAAATTGCAAGAAATTAAAATTGCGAGAAAAGTAAATGACAGTAATTTAAATTGTAAGAAATTAAAAGTGCGAGAAAATTAAATGACATAAATTTAAAGTGCGAGAAAATTAAATGACAGTAATTTAAATTGCAAGAAATTAAAAGTGCGAGAAAATTAAATGACAGTAATTAAATAAAAACAAAAATTGTAAGGAATAAACTCGATATTTGGAAATGGAGACTGTGTTCTCCAACCCAAAAATTTGAACTTTCAATTAAAATAAACTCTCAAAAATAAAATGGACTCTCAACATTAACTAGAAATTTACTCACTAAACAAATTCAAAACTGAAAATAAAGACTTACAAAAATAAAATTCATTGAGCCATACATTGAAACTGACTGATGAATAAATTACACGACATTAAAAATTGAACTCAGAAAAATAAAAACTTACTATAAAAATTCACTCACTATTTTTTTTTCTGAATTTTAACTCTAAAATCACACTAAAAACATTCTAACTCACTGACTACTCATTGACACTCTAACATCTGACGACTGACTAACACCAGACACTCTAACTGACTAAGACTCCCTCTCCAATCCGCGTACAGCCCTTATATAGGCATCAGAATAATACTGTGCTATGTCTGTCCGTGATTCCTTGTCCCCACTGAGAAAATATTCTGTTTGCTGGTCTGTCTTGTTTCCCACATGCGTCTGCCTTGTTTCTTTCCAGTTCATCTCCCACTGCCAGCATTCCTCTTCATTTTTTTTTCTTTTCTTTTCCCACATGCTTGCTGCGTTCCATCTTCTTTCTTTTTCTCTCTTTTCTTTCTCTTCTTCCCGCAGCACTCCTTTCTCAGTTTCCTTTCTTTTCTTTTTTCTTTTTCTTCTTTTTCTTCCCGCAGCACTCACCGTGCTACGTTTCGTCCGAAGCAACTCTTCCGTGCTTCGTTCTTGTACAGCGTCCGTCGCCCAGTTGGCTATGCATGCCCCGAACGCATGCATGGAGGCTGGGCTTGACTGGGCAGCTGCAGGTGGTGGCTATCGTGGCGGAGCCTTGGTCTCCGGCATTTTCTGGTGATCATCGGAGATGCAGGGTGGCGTGGAGGAGTGAAGAAGTGGCAGAACCGGGTGGTTGGATGCTGTTGTGCATGGAGTGGGCTGGCCGTGAAGTCGAACGATTCTTGGCTGTGTATGGGGTGGAGGAGTGATCGTCGGCGTCGTCTGGTGTTGCTGGTGGCTGCAGGTGGGCGGAGGGGCAGTTGCCGAACGCATGCATGGCGTGGAGAAACGCAGAGATGGCGGACGTCGCGAGGTTGAAGACGAGGCAAACGGCACGTCGTTATTTCCAAATGACATGTCGTTTGCCTCAGACGACAGAAACGACCAACGTGCAAAACGACATGTCGTTTTGCCTAAACGACATGTCGTTTAGGACGTGCAGAAAAAAAATAATAAAATAAATAAACTAAAATAAAATAAAATAAAACAAACAAAATAATAAAAAAAGAAAATTAGAAAAAGAAAATAATTAATTAATTAAAAATTAAACAAAAACTAAACTAGAATATTAAAAATGTGTTGTGCATGTGAGACAATAAAATCAAATTAAATCACAAAAAATAAGCATAAACTATGCTTTTAATCAATTTAATTCATAACTTGGATGTATTGCCTCTTGATCATTTTTTCATCTAAAATCAACGATAAAATAATAAAATAATTAAGAATACATTGATTTTAAATGTATAAAATATGCAATAATGCAGCTTAATCACACCCCCAACTAACCTTTTGCTAGTCTCTGAGCAAAATAGTGAAAATTAATTGAGATGAATATTGCATAAAGCTCGAAATCCAAACAAAAGCAATCAAACACAACAACGAATTCTCACAAAATGCGACACGTGACTATCAACTCCCAGGGCTATATTCATCAAGACTGTCTCAACACTCTTTCATTAAGAATTGGGGAAAAAAAATCTCAGAACTCAGATGTGTGTGTAGCTAAATTGTTCTTCATTACTATCCATGATTCGTCATAGGATTTTTTTCAACCTTAAGATTAATCATTTCTAATTCTAACTACCTCAAAGCCTAAGGGACTAGCAGTTTTCATGCAAACTCTGTTTAAAGGTTGAACACTCAACCCCCAAAGTTTGGGTAACTGTTTCTAGCCCTTTTCTTAGGAAAGCTCACTGCTTCATCCTTAAATTTTTTTTTTTATTATCATTTTTTTTTCAAACGGATTCAATCAGTGGGGAATCGAACCCAGGACCGTGCACCTAATCTACACATTCCCAAGTTCGCCCTTACCATTGAGACAGATCCATGCTTATTCTTTTTTTTTTTTCGAAAGGCTCGGTAGTCCTGCAGTTTACTTCTCCAGTGTTAAATCAACGAATAGTAATGAAGAACACTACAAGTGTAAGCATGTGTAGACTGTCATTCAAGATTTTCCCTTTATTATATAAATCATGCCAAGTCTATCTCAATGAATATAGCATCCTGGTGTTTCAAGTCATACATCAAGCAAAATATGATGCATCAGGAATTATGTTCTATGCTCAGGGTTGAAAATAAATCTTCATAAAATAATTCCGCTCAACTACACCACCAAGATGCTCAAATTTCACAAAATGATAGGATAGAGTATGTGTCAATCATGTGTATATCAGTGCATATTACATTAAGGCAGAAATTGTGTAATCCAATGCACACATACTAACAAAGAAAAGATGAGCAATAAAAGAAAAGTTAACACAGAAAATAAAGAAAGAGAAACAATCAACAAACAACAACTTAGAAAATAAGCAATTATGTAATCCATCATACACACGTAAAATTAAACAAACAACAACATAGAAACTAAACAAAGAGAGAGACGAAATAAACAACAAGATGCAATAACAGAAACAGTAGTTAAGTAAGTATGAGAGTAGAGAAAACTCCCTAGATCAGTGGGAAATACTTTGGGGTGAAAACTTTTCTTGCAAAAAAAAATTCTTTATGCACTCCATTCCAGTGTTTAAGTGTTCTTAGCAATGGAACACTCGAGTTGGATCAAGATTGAAACAAAGATGATCTGCCAACTAAGTCAAATGAGCGTTCATCCAATTGCAGTAAAACTTGGAATTTAACAAGTGTCATAAATCCCGAGATTCGATAGCTGCCGTAAGTCACGGAGCCCTGGATCTCGTGCAATGGAACCGTTACGACAAACACTTTAAGCCTCGAGCTTCGTCCTGGGTCCATATCGTGCTGTAAATTGCAAACGGACAATTGCTTTATGGCCTCGAGCTGTGCTCCGGGTTCTGCCTGAATCAATCTTTGCTGAGCCTTTGAATGCTTCGGGCCTCTATATAAGGGACCATCTCCACCCTCTCGAAACACATAACAATCTCTGCATCTCTCATATTTTCTCATTCCTCTCACAGCTTCTCTCATTTTCTTCAAATGGCTGAGCAGCATTCTGTCAATAATATCCCCGATCTGAATCAGGTACCAATTACGCCTCAACAATTGCACTTCTGTCCTGATGCCGTCAACACCATGGTTGGGGCAGAGGTATATTTCTCTACCCGGTCCGATGCCGAAGTTGTTTCAGGATCGAGAATGCTCGGTGCCTAATATGCTGCTTCTATTACAACCATATCCCGGAGGTTACTGTTACGAGTGAGTGAAACTGATCAACTTAAATCTCAAATTTCTAAATTGCAGCAAAAACTTGTTAATAAACGCAGAAAAAATAAAATATTAAGACAAGAAAATAAGCAATTAAAAAAATGTGCGGACTGGTATGCTCAAAACCTGCAACCACGAATAATGGAGCTGGAACAAGAGAAGGAACAAATACTCAGCCAACATCAGCAATTAACAGCAGAGGTCTAGCGTTTACAAGAAACAGGGAGTCAGTCTGCTATTTAATCTTTGCTTGCTTATTATAAAACTTGTTTTGTTCTTTATTTCCAACTCTATAAAATTAGTCTTGAGCATTAAAGCAAATTTTTTTTTTTTTTATGAAACAAAATCAGAAAGAGAAAAGACTCATTCAAAACGGGTTTTCTAAGACTCAATATCCCTAAAGAAATACCGTCAAACAAATGGGATAACTGGCAAGATAACTACTCTGCCAAAGCGGACCCTTGCGATCATTGTGCTATCGCGTGTCGGTATCACTTCATCATGCCAGGAAATCCTGAACGCTGACATGGTATTTTTTTTTTTTTTATATATAGAATGCATTTTCCTCCCCCCAACTGAACAATGCAGTGTCCTCACTATTTAATGAAAAAGAAAATTAATGCAAAGAGAAAATAATGTAAAACGGAAGAGAGAGAAATGAATAATTAAACAATCATGCAACACAAGAAATAAACATAAATAAATAAACAAACAAATAAAAAAAGCACTCAAAAATCACAAGGTGTCTGGACAAGAAGAGTTTCACCTGGATCATACATTGGAATAAAAGGTTTAAGGCACTGACCATTCATAGTGAAAGGGGTACCGTCATTATTAGGATTTTTTATGTCTACCGCCCCATGAGAATGAATTTTTGTTACCACATAGGGACCATTCCAACGAGATTTCAATTTACCAGGAAAAATATGTAAACGAGAGTTGTAAAGAAGTACTTCCTGGCCGATTGTGAATTGCTTGGAATGAATTTTCTTATCATGCACATTTTTCATTCTTTCTTTTGCTATTTGGGCATTATCATAAGCATCTCGACAAGCTTCATCCAATTCGCTGATCTGCAATTTTCTCAACCCTGAAGCTTCATCAAGTGACATGTTAACATATTTTATTGCCCAAAGAGCTCGATGCTGAATATCAACAGGTAAATGACAAGCTTTACCATAGACTAATCGATAAGGAGACATCCCTAGATTAGTTTTAAAAGCTGTCCTATAAGCCCACAAAGCATTAAGAAGTTTAACTGACTAGTCTTTCCTGTTAGGATTGACAGTTTTCTCCAAAATTATTTTGATTTCTCTATTTGCCAATTCAGCTTGCCCATTTGTTTGAGGGTGATAAGGGGTAGAAACTCGGTGTGTGATACTATATTTCTTCATGAGTGTAGAAAATGGTTTGTTGCAAAAATGAGAACCCCCATCACTAATGATAACTTTGGGCATGCCAAAGCGAGCAAATAGAGATTGCAAAAATTTTAGGACAACACGATGGTCATTAGTTTTGCAAGCGACGGCCTCTACCCATTTTGAAACATAATCCACAGCCAATAAAATATATGTGTTTCCAAAGGAAACCGGGAAAGGTCCCATGAAGTCTATTCCCCAACAATCAAAAATTTCTAAAGTGAGAATAGGGGAAAGAGGCATCATAATTTTTTTTACTAATGGATCCCAATTTTTGACAAGGCTCATAGGCCTTACAAAAATTGTAAGCATCTTTAAACATGGAAGGCCAGTAGAAACCACTTTGCAAAATTTTAACAATAGTTTTCTTTGCTGAAAAATGACCACCACATGCACCCAAATGACAAAATCTTAGTACAGAAGAAAACTCATCATCAGGAATGCATCTTCGAATCAGTTGGTCTGAACAATATTTAAAAAGGTATGGGTCATCAAAGTAAAAATGTCTTACCTCTAAGAGGAATCGGCGCTTATCTTGGATGGACCATTCAAAAGCCATTTGTTCAGTCACCAAATAGTTGACTATGTCAGCAAACCAGGGAGCTTTTTGAATTGCAAATAACTGTTCATCTAGAAAACTATCATCAAGAGGAATGATGACTTTTGAGGCGGAGGATGGTGGTAGTCTGGAGAGGTGGTCAGCCACCACATTTTCGACTCCTTTCTTGTCTTTTATGGTGATGTTGAACTCTTGGAGCAAAAGAATCCAATGAATTAACCTGGGCTTGGCATCCTTCTTTACCAACAAATACTTGAGAGCAGAATGGTCAGTAAAAATGACAATAGGAGACCCAATAATGTAAGAACGGAATTTATCTAAGGCAAACACAATAGCTAGCAACTCTTTCTCTGTGGTGGTATAAATTTTTTGTGCATCATTTAAAGTCCGACTTGCATAATATATGACCGAAGGCTTGTTGTCTACTCTTTGGCCAAGAACGGCACCAAGAGCAAAGTCACTAGCATCGGTCATAATTTCAAATGGCAAGTCCCACTGAGGAGATTGCATGATTGGGGCAACTGTTAAGTGTTCCTTCAAAGTCTCAAAGGCTTGTTGGCACTCATTAGTCCAAACAAAAGTAGTATCATTTTGCAATAAGGTACATAGTGGTTTTGCAATGGTACTAAAGCCCTGAATGAAACGCCGATAGAAGCCAGCGTGGCCAAGAAAAGAACGAATGTCTTTCACTGTCTTAGGAATAGGCAGTTGAGATATCAATTCTATCTTGGCTTTGTCAACTTCTATGCCGTGTTTAGAAACCAAATGTCCGAGTACCAAACCACTAGTTACCATAAACTGGCATTTTCCCAATTTAACAACAGATTTTTCTCCTCACATCTTTTTAAAACAGCAGCAAGATTTTTTAAACAGACATCAAAAGATTTTCCAAACACAGAAAAATCATCCATGAAAACTTCACACATGTCATCAAGTATGTCAGAAAAAATACTCATCATACAGCGTTGAAAAGTGGCAGGTGCATTTCATAAACCAAATGGCATTCTTCTAAAGGTAAAAGTACCAAAGGGGCAAGTGAAGGTTGTCTTCTCTTGATCCTTTGGTGCTATGGCAATTTGATAATAGCCAGAAAATCCATCCAGAAAGCAATAAAAAGAATTACCAGCCACTTTTTCTAAAATTTGATCTAGGAAGGGTAATGGGAAATGATCTTTTTGACTAACCAAATTCAATTTCCGGTAGTCGATACACATTCTTCATCCCGTTACCTTCCTAGTTGGAATCAATTCACCATTGGCATTTTCAATAACAGTTAAACCAGATTTTTTTTGGACTACCTGTGTTGGACTTACCCACTTGCTATCGGAGATAGGATAGATGATGCCCACAGCTAACAATTTTAGTACCTCTTGCTTCACCACCTCCTTCATGGTGGGATTCAACCTTCGTTGTGCATCACGAGTTGGTCTTGCATCTTCTTCCAAAAAAATGTTATGGGTGCATATTGAAGGATCAATGCCCTTGATGTCTGCGATAGTCCACCCTATCGCTCCTCGATGTTGTCTCAGCACTACCAGTAACTCTGTTTCCTGCTTTGAAGTGAGTTGAGAAGAAATTACCACCGGAAACGTGCCCTCAGCTGGGCCCAAAAAGATGTATTTCAAGTCCTTGGGTAGTGGTTTCAACTCCAATGTGGGGACTTCTTCTTTTGATGTCTTCATGACTTCTGGTAGATTAGGAGCCTCAAAGACTGGCCTACGCCAACTTCTCATGTAACTCATATTTGATATCTGAGAAGGCCTGTCTGCTTCTATTAATTGTTCCTCTGAATTTGCCAACTCTAATGACAAAGGAATTGTCTCAAGAGTCTCAGATTGCTCTTGTGGGTCATCTCCAAATAAATTCTCAGAATCAAATGCTGATAACAGTTCTGAAATATCGAAATCATATACCATATCAACTGCATGTACTTCTGAATCATCGCACCCACTAGGCATTTTGCAGGCGTTGAACACATTCATTTCCAATGTCATATTGCCAAATGTGAGCTTCAGTACTCCACTTCGACAATTAATCAATGCATTGGAGGTAGCAAGAAATGGACGCCCAAGGATGACAGGTGCATGGTAAATGGTGGAGGTTGGTTGCTACATGTCAAGTACTACAAAATCTATTGGGTAGTAAAATTTATCTACCTGAACCAACACATCTTCCACAATACCCTTTGGTACCTTGACTGATCTATCAGCCAACTGTAGCATGATAGAGGTCTTTTTCATCTCTCCCAATCCTAGCTGCTCATATAACGAGAATGGCAGCAAGTTCACACTGCTCCCTAAGTCAAGTAGAGCTCTCCCAATGCGTGACTCGCCAATCATAATGGAAATGTTGGGAGAGCCGAGATCACCGTACTTTTGCGGAGTCTCGTTCATTATCAATGCGTTGACTTGCTCCGTTAGGAAAGTTTTCTTCTTTATATTCAGCTTCCTCTTCACTGTGCACAGGTCCTTCAGAAATTTTGCATATGAAGGAACCTGTTGTATGGCATCCAAGAGTGGAATATTAATCTTCACTTGCTTGAAGATTTCTTGGATCTCAGTGTGATATTTATTCTTTTGGCTAGCTGCTAGTCTCTGAGGGTAGGGAACCACAGGTTGGTACCTTTTACTTGATTCAGCCTCTGCAATTACAGGCTCTTTAGATTCTGGTCTCACCATCTTTGGTTCTTTTTCAGCTTCTTCAGGCTTTGTTACATTTTTAGGAGTAAGGGTAACTTCTCGTTTATCCATGGTCATCTCCGGTTGGGGAATTTCTTTTCCACTTCTCAGAGTAAGGTCGGCCTTCGCTATCTCAATAGCATCTTCTGAGACATTATGTACCTGATGTGATTGTTGCCGGTACACTTGAGGATTGGGTTGAGGCTGTGCTGGGAACTTCCCTTTCTCCAGAGTGCTCAGTGCTATGTTCATCTTATTCATGGTGCCTCGCAATTCATTTATGGCTTGAGTGTTTTGATTGTTTGTAGTGGCCTGGATCTGCATGAATTGCTGAAGTGTATTGGCCATCTGTGCCATACTTTCATCTAAAGATTTTTTTGCAGGTGGTTGTGGCTGAGAATTTTGTGCAGCTACATGAGGCTGAGATCCTGGTAGTGCTGCAAAAGGATAGCTTTGAGGATTCTGATATGGTTGCTGCTGGGACTGGGGTACAATCTGATGAAATGATTGCTGGGGTTGAGGAACAATCTAATGAAATGGCTGGTGAGGTTGAGGAACAGCTTGATGAAATGGTTGGTGGGAAGAGGAAGGGGATCGACCAGGTTGATCATTTCTCCATGAGAAATTTGGATGATTCCTCCACCCAGGATTATATGTATTTGAGAAAGGTTGATTTTGTGTTCTGTTGACCCAGTTAGCTGATTGCATCTGTTCTGGTTCATTCTCCTGAATTACGGGCATGATTGGGCAGTCTTGAGTTTTGTGGTTTGAATCAGCGCACAGAGAGCACACCTCTACAGCTTTTACGGCCTTCACTTTTTCTGTCTCCATGACCTCCAACCTTCTGGTTAATGCAGCTATTCGGGCTTGAACATCAGTGTCCTCTTTTATCTCATATTTGCCTCCACCAGTAATGGTTCTTAGTGGTTGTGGTGTCAATGAAACTCGATCAGTCCGAGTGTTCCATTGTAGGGCACTCTCAGCAAGATAGTCAAAAAATGAAAGTGCTTCGTCAGGTTCTTTGCTAAAAAACTCTCCGTTGCACATTGTTTGGACAAATTGCTTGCATTCTGGAGAGAGACCGGTGTAAAAGTAATTCACCAGTCTCCAGGATTCAAAACCATGATGTGGGCAGATGTTCATCAAATCCTTAAACCTTTCCCAGCTGATATGGAAAGTTTCATCAGGCTTTTGGTTGAACTGACTGATTTTTTCTTGTAATGATTGAGTTCTTTGAAAAGGGAAAATTTTCTTTAAAAATTCACGTTGCATATCAGACCAGCTAGAAATAGAATTAGACTTCAAAGAGTTAAACCAAATTTTTGCTTTGTCCTTTAGAGAGAAAGGAAACAATCGAAGCCTAATGTATTCATCAGTATTGGTCCTGTTGATGAACGTGGTGCAAGCCAACTCAAAATCTGTCAGATGTTGGTAGGGACTTTCAGAATCCATCCCGTGGAACTGAGGTATTACTGACATCATGCCATGCTTTATGGAAAAATTAGGTGCATCATTAGGTAGCAAAATGCATGAAGGTCTAGTGGTGCGAGTGGGTTGCAAATATTCTTTAAGAGTGCATGGTGCAGGTGCAGCCATGGCTTGTTCGGTTTCAGAATTGTCGCTTGTAGAGGAGACAAAAAAGGTGTCTGTCTCTAAACAGTGTGAACTACTATTGGTGCTTGATGCAACTCTACACAATCTATTTGAACTGTCTCTCACCCAAAACATGAAACATCAGTCCAAAATAGAAAAGAGAAGATCCAAGCAACTTTTTAGTAGGTGAAAAATGCACCCTTTTTTTTTTAAATTTTTTTTTAAATAAATAAATAAAGATAAAGATGAAAATCACGAGTTTAAAGTTACGACAAGCATCTTTCCCCGGCAACAGTGCCAAAAACTTGACTCGTTCGAAAATGAGTAGCCCAAAGGCTATCCCAAGTGCAGGAGCGTGTCGCGTAGTAATTAGGAATAAATTCCTAGATCGTCTCCACAGGAAAAGTGCTTAAAAATCAAACTCATGTAAAATGGTAGAAATAGTTACAATGAGAGAATAAAAATAAAAATGATGATATGTGCAATGAATGTGGGAGTGCAATGGAAATGAAAATTTACTAGTTATGGACTAGATTCATGTTTGTTGATTTTGAGTGGATGATGAAAAGAAAAAAAAGTAAAGAAATTAAAATACAAGACAATAAATTAAAATTGTTGGAAATTAAATAACTGAAATGTAAATGGACAATAAAATTTAAATGACATAAAAGTAAATTGCAAAAATTAAAGGTGCAGAAAAATTAAATGACAGTAATTAAAATTGCAGGAAATTAAAAGTGCGAGAAAATTAAATGACGGTAATTTAAATTGTAAGAAATTAAAATTGCGAGAAAAGTAAATGACAGTAATTTAAATTGCAAGAAATTAAAAGTGCGAGAAAATTAAATGACATAAATTTAAAGTGCGAGAAAATTAAATGACAGTAATTTAAATTGCAAGAAATTAAAAGTGCGAGAAAATTAAATGACAGTAATTAAATAAAAACAAAAATTGTAAGGAATAAACTCGCTATTTGGAAAAGGAGACTGTGTTCTCCAACCCAAAAATCTGAACTTCCAATTAAAATAAACTCTCAAAAATAAAATGGACTCTTAACATTTACTAGAAATTTACTCACTAAACAAACTCAAAACTGAAAATAAAGACTTATAAAAATAAAATTCACTGAGCCATACATTGAAACTGACTGATGAATAAATTACACGACATTAAAAATTGAACTCAGAAAAATAAAAACTGACTATAAAAATTCACTCACTATTTTTTTTTCTGAATTTTAACTCTAAAATCACACTAAAAACATTCTAACTCACTGACTACTCATTGACACTCTAACATCTGACGACTGACTAACACCAGACACTCTAACTGACTAAGACTCCCTCTCCAGTCCGCGTACAGCCCTTATATAGGCATCAGAATAATACTGTGCTATGTCTGTCCGTGATTCCTTGTCCCCACTGAGAAAATATTCTGTTTGCTGGTCTGTCTTGTTTCTTTCCAGTTCATCTCCCACTGCCGGCGTTCCTCTTCATTTTTTTTTCTTTTCTTTTCCCGCATGCTTGCTGCGTTCCGTCTTCTTTCTTTTTCTCTCTTTTCTTTCTCTTCTTCCCGCAGCACTCCTTTCTCAGTTTCCTTTCTTTTTTTTTTTTTTTTTTTTTTTCTTTTTCTTCTTTTTCTTCCCGCAGCACTCACCGTGCTGCGTTTCATCCGAAGAAACTCTTCCGTGCTTCGTTCTTGTACAGCGTCTGTCGCCCAGTTGGCTATGCATGCCCCGAACGCATGCATGGAGGCTGGGCTTGACTGGGCGGCTGCAGGTGGTGGCTGTCGTGGCGGCGCCTTGGTCTCCGGCATTTTTTGGTGATCATTGGAGATGCAGGGTGGCGTGGAGGAGTGCAGAAGTGGCAGAACTGGGTGGTTGGATGCTGCTGTGCATGGAGTGGGCTGGCCGTGGCGTCAGACGATTCTTGGCTGTGCATGGGGTGGAGGAGTGATCGCCGGCATCGTCTGGTGTTGCTGGTGGCTACAGGTGGGCGGAGGGGCAGTTGCCGAACGCATGCATGGCGTGGAGAAACACAGAGATGGCGGACGTCGCGAGGTGGAAGACGAGGCAAACGGCACGTCGTTATTTCCAAACGACATGTCGTTTGCATCAGACGACAGAAACGACCAACGTGAAAAACGACATGTCGTTTAGGACCTGTGCAGAAAAATAAAAATAAAATAAAATAAAATAAAATAAAATAAAATAAAATAAAATAAACTAAAACAAACAGAATGATAAAAAAAGAAAATTAGAAAAAGAAAATAATTAATTAATTAAAAATTAAACAAAAACTAAACTAGAATATTAAAAATGTGTTGTGCATGTGAGACAATAAAATCAAATTAAATCACCAAAAATAAGCATAAACTATGCTATTAATCAATTTAATTCATAACTTGGATGTATTGCCTCTTGATCATTTTTCCATCTAAAATCAACGATAAAATAATAAAATAATTAAGAATACATTGATTTTAAATGTATAAAATATGCAATAATGCAGCTTAATCAGACGACTACCTCTTTCGACTTCAAACCAGCATCAACCTCAAACTCATCTCGAAAGTTTTCATCGAAGTTGAAATTGGCCTCACTCGATCGTATCAAAGTTGAGCTTCGATTAACTTTAACTATACAGTTGTCCAAAGCCCCAATTTTATTCAAACTCTTATCAGTTCTCTCACTTTTTGTTTCCGATTCCTCACAAGCCGCACCCTTTTTGTACAAATTGACTCCAATTTTTGCACTCTCATTACGATCCTTGAGAACTCTATGCCTGTTCACATTCCCCTCACTCCCTTTCACACTCGAACACTTAGCCTTGTTTGTTTTCAAAACCAAAACCAAAACTTTGAAAACCTCCCATCCCATCATTACAACTTTCTCAAATCCCTATACAAAATAAAATAAACAATTCTACTTTTTCAAATCACAAAACAACTATAATATTAAAAAATATATTCTAACAATATTTTATTCAACTTTTCAACTTTAATCTTATCTCATCTCATCTCATCTCATCTCATCTCTGAAAACAAATGAGGCTTTAGACTCCTTATGCTTCCCACTCTCTACGCCCTTACCACCACTCACACCCACTGAGACCCTCCGACTTGGAGAAAACCCTAATGAACTCAAGACTAGAGGCCCTACCTCTCTGGGCCGATGTGGACTACCAGACACGTGTATCTCTATCTTTACTAGGAACGATCAACGCAGCACCAGCCTTGTCGACGCGCGGCACTAGCCGGATCAAGGGCCTCTGGGAAGCAACACGAGGCTGAGAAGCAAGCCAGGGATTCTCCTTACCAGTAGATGAAGATTTGTGTAAAGTGTTGATGGCGCTCTTGCTGCAGATGGAGATTGGGGTTTTTAAAAACATCGATCGCGTACAACTCGTGTAGCCCCCTACTGCAGCCAATAAGCTTTAATGCAACAAAAGTCCAAATCAATGATCATGGGGCGCGGAATGGGTCTTCTTCTAGAAATAATATATTTACATATTCAAAACACAGCATGATCCTTTCCACACAGGTGTAGACCCAGAAAATATGGATTGAGAGGCCAAGTGAAAATAATAATAATAATAATAATTAGGGAGTCAAATACTAATTTTTATATAGCCTATCTTATAAAAAAAAGTCTTTCAAAATTTATTTTTTATCAAATTATAAAAATTTTGGGGGCCAAGTTAAAAAAAATTGGGGTGGCCAAATACTAATAATTTGTATATAGTCTACGTTATTAAAATCCATCCTGCTTCCACATGATCATCTAACATAAAATGATATTGGTTCTAAAAAAATTCCATAACTATAATATTAATATATATGGTCCACTCTATTTGGATTTATCCTTCCTGCCTCCATCCTAGCCTATAAAAAGACCAGCATCTATGTGAAGCCTTGCAGGAGACCAAAACAAAACTCTGAGAAGCGAAGATTTTCTTGAAAAAAACAATGGGTTTGCGTAGGATGTTCTTGGAATTAGTGAGATGTGTTGCTGTGATATTGTCGGAAGAAAAATGCTAAATGTACTTAAAAAAAACTTACTTCTCCATATGTCAATTATTAATATGTTGAAAATCATAAAATTTGAATTTTAAAAGAAAACTAACAAAATAAGTGTTGTAAGTAAAAGTGTAAGTACATGTAGCACTACTCATTGTCGGAAATGGGTGCTACAACTGTAGCATTTCCAATAACCAAGAGCCCTCACTGCTAGGACCAGTGTGGAGATGTTCTAGTTCCATATCCATTTGGTACAACTGAAAATTTGCTCCCTAGATGATGATTTTCTCATGAGATGTAACGATTCGTCTGGCCATCCTCCTGAACTAATAGCCGGTGAAAATTTAATTGTCACAAACATTTTGATGAATGGTGAGCTTGACATCTTGATGCATATAGCCAAACAGTGTTACGAGAGTGGTGAGCCAATTGAGCGTAACAACCCCTTGATCAACAACCCGGTTTTCACAATTTCCAACACCAAAAACAAGTTCGTCACCATCGACTGTGGCACTTATGCTTACCTCAATGCTTTCCGAAGCTACTAAGACTAATACCAAGAAGATGCCAAGAAGATGTATAGCATCAAAAATGTATTTCACGAGAGTATTTTACATGAAACAGAAATGCAGCTTATATAGAATACAAAACAGGTGGGAAAGAATATTTTAAATATCTAACTAAACTAACATAAGCTTGTACTAAAAATAGAACTAGAAATAACTAACTGAAACAATACTATCTCTAATACCCCCCTTCAAGCAAGAGCATGTATGTTAATAAGGCCCAGCTTGGATACAAAGTTAGAAAATAAAGGAAAGCCTAATGGTTTAATGAAACAATCTGCTAATTGATGATGAGAAGAAACATGAAAGAGCTTCACAACTTCTGCTTTGACCTTGTCACGAATAAAGTGGCAATCTATTTCTATATGTTCTGTTCTTTCATGAAACATAGGATTAGTGGCAATGTGAATAGCAGCCTTATTGTCACAATGAAGAGCAGCAACTTGAGAATGAGGAACTTGTAAGTCATGAAGCAAGGAAAGTAACCACACAAGCTTACAAACTGTGTTGGTCATGGCTCGATATTCTGATTCAGCTGAAGATCTAGAAATTGTGAATTGCTTCTTAGATATCCAAGAAATGTGAGATGTGCCATGAAAAATGCAAAAACATGTGATGGGTCTTCGAGTATCTTTACAGCCAGCCCAATCTAAGTCAGCAAAGGCAGTCAATTGGAGATTAGAGCTAGCAGAAAAAAAAAAAAACTTTGGCCAAGATAATCTAATGTATTGCAAGACTCTTTGATCAGTATTAAGATGAGGCAGCTGAGGGGAGTCCATGAATTGGCTTAAAGTGTGGACTACAAAAGTAATATCTAGTTGTGTGATGGTGAGATAAAGAAGCATCATAGTATGAAATTACTCTAGTATATATTAGCCAATTGTTTGTTGAGAAATATCAATTGCAACGATTTTTCGTCATTAGTCAGTCATTGAAATTGTCTCGATCGGTGAATGGCAACGAAATCCTTTTTCCTCGCTAATAGTCTATTTTTGCAAGCTGGACTTTTATTGTTGCTATTTGAATTTATCGTCCTCGCCAATGTCTTCCGGTCTATTAATATGCTTGGCGGGTTGCTATTACTTATTTTATTTTCAGCAGATACATTATTATCATAATATCGCTAAAGACCGTATTTGTAGTGGCAATTAGGTCATACATAATTAATATATATATATATATATATATAATTTTGGCAATACAGTACGTACAACTAAATTTTCTTAAGAGTAATAATTTAGTTTGTGATGACAGCAACACATCTTGGAGACTAGATCAAAGTCGTAATTTAATTCCACATCCGTACGTCCCTATCTATTGCATGCATGATCCTACCATTAATAATCAATCATCCATATTTGAAAAGTCACATTACATATATAAGCAATTGGATGCATGCATGCTTAATATATATATATATGTATATATATACACACACACACATACATGCATGATGCATCATAGGCTTATGATCAGATGTCAGGCTCCAATTACATGGTAGATCTGCATCTGGCCTCACTACAAGACAAATGGTTTTTTGAGACAAAAAATTTTGTCTCAAAAAATCACAATTTCGTCCCAAAAAAATTGAAGATGAAAAAATTTCATCTCTAATTTGTCTCTAAAAGGCTGTCTCAAAATATTTTTGGAGATGAAATTTGATTTCGTCTCCAAAAATACTTTTAGAGATGAAATTTTCTAGAACCAGTCGAAACCGTTTGAACGGAGATTTTTTTTTTAGACGAACTAATTTCGTCTCAACATCTTGTTCGAATGGAATATTTTTCAGTTTAAACCGACTCGTTCATTCGAATAGAATAAAATTTTAAATCAAACAAATGACCATATTTGATACTGTTCGAACGAATGAGTGTTCGAATGGAATATTTTTCAGTTCGAACTGACCCGTCCATTTGAACGAAATAAAATTTTGAATTGAACAAATAACAATATTTGATACTGTTCGAACCAATAAATTTTGTTCAAATGCAAATTACGTCCGTTTGAACTGTATTCCGTGTTATTCGTTCGAATGGGTTATTTTTTGTTTGAATGGGTATTTGTTTATTCGAATGGATTTAGAAATGGTAATTTACCGTTCGAACTGGTTATTGGTATGAATCATACAGAATAGAACCAAATTAATTAAAAATACCATATTAGTATGACACAAAATATAATTGTTCAAATGTTTTGAAACTTTATAATAGAAATAACCCTAAAGAAAAAAATAACTTTTACAATTATGGTGGTGGAGTAGAATTTTGTGACATAACTGACTGCAATTGAAGCATAGCTTTTTGTACCTCCATCTCCAATCTCTTCTGCATGTTCTCTTCTAATCTTGTCTCAAGATCTGCTGCTTGATCTAATCTGGTCAGCAACTCTTTTTCCTTAGACCTCAATTGCTCTATCTCAAGTGCTGCTTCCTCCAATTTTTTAGTTTTGTTGTCATTCGATCTAACTCGAGAAGATGATGATGATGTTGAAGATGGTTTAACGCAACGTCCTAAGCCCCTCAAATATCCAAAACGTGATCCAAGAACTTGAGAAAGGATCTAAACATCATTGACAGATGATACATAAGATGGATCCGCATTAACTTCCTTGAGAGATATCATCTTGTCCTACAAAAACAAAAACATACTAGTTAGTATAAGTAACAAAATTATAGTCACAATGGAATTAAAGAAACTTAAACATACATAATTTGCCTCTGCTTCGGGACTGGTACAAACACCATCACGATTTTTATGTGATTTTGCATACAATTGGGTCAAATCATAGTCAGCAGGACTTTCTTCTTTCTGCAAAAAATATATATATATATATATTAGAACTTAAATCAGAAAAGTGTATTAAATGTTAATATTTAATAGGGAGTAGAATAACTTACCATTTTGTTAGACAAACGATGAAAAGATTGAGAACCCGCATGATGGTGTATCTTCAAGTTTGATCTATTTGCTTTGTTCACAATACTCCGTTGCTAAAAAAATAAAAAAATATATCTATATGTTTAATACATCTATCATAATATATTATTAAAAAAATATAGCAGCGAAATTACCTGATAAGCATGATCTTCAAACATATTACAAACCTTCTCCCATTCATTTGGTGGCATTGCTTGGAATGGATTTTAGCGCGCCTCTATTGTAGTACTGAATTTCTTATAATGTGCACGACATCGACCTTTGTACCTCCGAAATGCATTTGACATCAGCTCATCAACCGTTAATCGATCCTCTCGTCGGCCAAAATCAAGCTCAAACTCATCCTTCCAATAATTATAAACAATTAGTATAAATACGAAATATTCAAAAAGTAACATGAATAATACTTAGTTATTTGAGATGTAGCTTATTACCAAACAACGATTTTTGATGTGGTCTTTCACTTCTTGGGGAACTTTAGATCAAGAGGATATAGCAATAGGTGCATACGTGTGAGTAAGCGTACCAACAAAAGAAGGAAGCCATGCTGCTGAATCTCCAGAGCCACTGGTGTGATAATCAGAAATATCAACTTTAATTTTTACCAACTTTCCAAACTTTTTCTATGCAGACACCCCTCGTAGTGCCTCTACCTCGGCGCTGGCTTACAACAGCTATATATACAATAATTAAAGCAAGTATTTGAATTAAATATTTTTATTTTATAGATATATTACTTAAATTGAGCATAAACTGTAGTATTTAATTTGATAAAATACCTTCTTTTGAGTCTGATAGTGTTGGCTCACTATTCATGACAGGTGAACCACACGGTGAGTCAGTAATGGATGGGGATGGCACACGTGTTGCTTTACGTTTAGGAGACATATCTATTTGAAATTGTAATAAATTATTATTCAAACAAACATTATGGATATATTTATACAAATAATACTTACAAAAACTGATATTTGAAATTCATTCACTATCTGTTTTGCTAGACCAATCGCCCTCATCCTCGCTAGATACTTCAGTTGATTCATCATCTTCTGATATTTCAGTCTCAATTACTTCGAGTTGAACATCTTCTCTATGCAATGGGACCATATCATATTGGCTAAGATCAACAAATATATTTTAAATATAATATTTATAATTATATTCTTAACTTTCTTGTGGTTAAACAGTATCTTAATGGCATCTACCAGACGAAAACGTGCAAGAAACCAAGTCAGTGAAAGTAGTACTGGACTAGCTCCTACTCAGGCATTGAGATCTGTACTCATCGAGTATCAGATCATTTTGTCTGACTTCTTCGATCTTTCGTGGGAGGGACGGAGTATACAGTCCATCTTCACTGAGCGGAGATGGGTATCGATCTGTCAGCAGCAGAGGACTGCATACCCAGATATGGTCGGTGAATTTTACCGTGCCATGGGAGAGGAGAGTGCTGATGCTCTTTTCTACACTCTATCAGTCTGAGGAGTGAGTATTAATTTCTCTTCCCATATTATTGCTGAGTTCCTTGACATCCAGCGCGAGGTCGGCATATATCCTGGACCGGCTACTTCGGGACCAGCAGCTGCACCATCTGATTCCGACACACCTTCCGCATCCTCCACACCAGCCCCGAATGTAGAGCCGGATGATAGTGAGGATGGTAGTGAGGATATGGATCTACTTGATGATGGTTTCACAGATGATCAGGTGGGTCATCTAGTGCGAGACCCTTCAGCTCCTCCATATGATGGGAGCAAGGTGATCCGACAAGCTGACTGTATAGCATTTTTCAGAATGCTTAACTTGATTATTGGCTATAACATCGACCCGAAAAAACACAAGACTGATTTCCGAATCGATCGAACCAGATTTTTGTTGCGGATAGCGTGGGGGGATCCCATTGATCTGGCCTTGTATTTCTTTTACCGCATTCGATCGGAGTCATGCTATGTAAGTGGAGGTAGTCTACTATTTGCACTGCTGATATCTAACTTCCTACTCCGATCAGGGGTTACAATGTCAGCAAGTAAGTCAAGGTCGCCACAGATGGGGCCCCTCAACAAGATCACATTCAGCAAGAGCGAGGGGCACTTGTGGAAGACTGCACCAGGACAGCCTAGTGCCCTGCCCACCGATCCAGCTTCTACTAGTACTACTGCCGCTGTTGAGAGACAGCCTCCTGGGGTTACTTTGGATCAGGTACGAGCTCTATTTGTTGAGTTCGTTAAGCCCATTATGGAGAAGCTTAGGGATCTGGATGGATGCGTGAAAATGTTACAAGAGGATGTTGATCTGCTCAACACCAAATAGTCTTTTTAGTTATTATTTTACTTTTTTATATTATATTTAACATTATATAGTTGAGATGTAATTAATGTATAGTTTTTATTTCTCGTGTTTGCTAATTTATTTATTTTTTTCATTTTACTTGCCATTCATGATAATATAAAAAATAATACTATCTTTAAAGTTATATTTATATAATTTAATATAAAATAAATCATTTTTATCGGAAAAACAAAATTAAAAATATATGTACAAATTAATAATGATAAACAAATTAATGAAAAAAAGTTCCTTTCGAAGTAATAAATTTAAGTTCATACGGTTATTAACTTTTCCCAGAAAAACAAATTTAATTTCCAGCCAATATTATTATTGTTCGAACAGATCATATACTGTTCGAACAGAATTAATTGGTTGTTCGAATACTTTTTCCCCCGTTCGAACGGTTTTTCTTTTTGAAACGATTTTTTTTGCCACAAAATATTCCGTTCGAATAGATATTTTTCTGTTCAAATGAAATTTGTATCTGAGGCAGTTTTGGAGACGAAATGAAAAATTTGTCTCCAAAAATGACTTTTAGAGACGAAATTTAGTTCATCCCTAACTAATTTCGTCCCTAAAAATCAAATTTCTTGTAGTGCCTATGACACCCTAATATGCTTACCTCTCTTCCATCTAGATTTCTAAATTGACTAATTTCTTGTTTGTTTTCTATTTCGTTAAACTATTTTTAGAATGAATAAATTTCTAAATTGACTAGTTTTCTGTTTTATATTAATTAAATATAATGACTTCATATAGAAATTTCAACAAACTATTTTTCATGTAGTACTTGACCATTCAAAACAAAGTTTTTCTCGATGTGAATGCTCGATTGGCAAGAACGTACAACTCCCATAGCTCCATAGGAACTCCTTCTAAGAGCACATTAGTTACTTGTAAAATGAGGAAAATTAAGTACTGCCAGTCATGCCCCATATGCCTCAAACACTATAGGGTCCATTATTTAAGCTTTTCATCCGTATTTATGTTATTATCTTAAGGTTAAAAGGCTTATACAATCCAAGGCTCGAAAAAACAGAATAGGGTTCGAAATTGGGTAAAGACAGATTCAATTAATCGATAGATTCATAATAATTTTGAATTGGTTATTTCAATGTTGATAAAAAAATATTAAAAATTGTATATAATACAGTTCAAGCATTTATATCATGAATAGAATAATAAAGTATAAATTCATTGACTAGTTTCAGTAAAAATATTATATAAATCCAAATATTTTCAATAAACATATAATTTATGTATTTAATCTCAATTGTTAACATTTTTTTGCCTCGTATGCTAAGAAGATATGAACCATTATGTGTTTTTTTTTCTTTCCACTTTCATTCATAGAACAGTGTCTACAATACAATCTTTGTCTTTCTGTAAACTAGTTGAAATAAAAACAGGTGCCTCTTCTATCCACACCTTCTCTACGTCTAAATGTATGGTTGCTTTAGGTAAGTTATGAGCTATAGAATTTGTACTTCTACGTGTATACTGCACCTTCCAATTAGGCCATGCTTGTAAAAAAACCTCCATTTCTTCGATGATGCTTCCATAATAGGAGAGGTCTTCATTTGGATCATTAACTGCTTTGACTATAACCTGTGCATCCCCCTCTAGTATCACTTTATTGAAATTCAAATTAGTACTGCAGATTTCCATTGTTTTTCTAAGTGCAAAACTTTTTGCTATAGCTGGTTGCTCCACATTGCCTTTCTAATCACATTATGCTACCATTACTTGCCCTTTTTCATCTCTAATGATAACCCATATCCCCATCTTCCTTGACTTAACATCAAGGGTTGCATCCCAATTAGCCTTTAAACAATTCTCTCCTAGTGGTCTCCATAGTTGCTCCACTCTGTTTGTATTGTTAGATCTCTCTGGTCTCTCGAAAATTGATTTGCTAACTGAAATTCATCCAAACTTTCCTTTGCTGATCTGATCACACTACAGGGGCTGTTAAACTTCTTTTAAAAAAAATGTGTTCCTTCTTATCCATAAGCAAAAAAATGTGTTCCTTCTTATCCATAAGCTTCTTATGATTGCTGATGTTTCTTCCAATTCATCCTTGATGAGCTTTCTTGTCAATTCTTCCCACAACTTCAGTATATCATCTTTTGCTATCCCTCCATTTCTAGATTGGCTTTATAGCCATGGCCCATACATCATTCACAGCAAGGCAATGTCACAATACATGCATCACTTACTCTTCTTCTTGTAAAAAGATGGGGCACTTTGGTTCATTAACAATCTTTTTAATAAACAAGTTTCTTCTTGTAGCTAGTAGATTGTTCCCTGCCTTCCACAAGAAAATTTTCACCTTTCCAGGTATATCCAACCCCTATATATTCTTCGACCTACTATCAATCTCAATCTCCCCTGATGTTTCCCTTTGCACTGCTTTTTCCCTTGCTCCTTCCATAAAGTTGGTACTCTTGACACTGGATAAACCCTTCTTGGAAGGACCACATACCATTTTGTCCTCTACATTCCTTCGACATAGAGGGATACTGCATATCTGATCAGCCTTTTCCTTCCTGGATAGTGATCTAATTAGACCCTCATTCCACTCCCTCTTTTCCTCATGCATAAGTTCTTTGACCTTTGCATCACCATTCAACTTCAAAATGGGGGATTGAACACAAAAGGATGAAGGAGTTGACAGCCACTTTTGACCCCATATTTTAATTTATTGCCATTCCCCACCCTCCATCTAAGACCCTCCTTTAGCAGCCCATGCAATAGAACTCCATACACTCCTCCAAATTAGAAAGGATGCATTTCCCAGCTTTGCTTCCAACAGTGAGAAATTTTTGAAATACTTCTCTATGAAAATCATTGCAACCATGGACAAAGGGTTTCGAATTATTCTCCAAGCCTACTTTGCCAATAAAGCTAAGTTAAAACTTCCTAGATCTCTAAAGCCCAAACATCCCTTCCCTTTTGACTGACCCATCTTCTCCCAGCTCCTCCACTGTATAAAATTTTCTTTCAGTTGGTATCCCCACCAGAACTTGGAAAGCATCGCATTAATTTCTTTTCAATGCTTCTTAGGCAACTTAAAAATACTCATAGTGTAGGATGGTATAACTTGCTGGACAACCTTGATCATAATTTCTTTCCCTGCTCCTGAGAGATATTTTTTTTCCAATTGTTCATAATTTCCAAACAACACGCAGTCATAAGCAAATAGCAAGTGATTTATCCTTAAACCCCCTCTCACCACTGATACCCCTTCTGTTTCCCCCCTTATAATCAAAATTGTTAAGTAGAGAACTTAGACCTTCAGCACACATAATGAATAAATAGGGGATAAAGGATCCCCCTGTCTTAAAATCCTGGAAGGAATAACTCTAGCCCCTGGCTTACCATTTATCAAAACTGAATATGATACATAAGTAACACACTTCATAATCAAATATGTCCATTCATTACAGAAACCTAGCTTCTTCATGACTGCTTCCACAAATGGCCATTATATTCTATCATACGCTTTTGACATATAAGTTTAATTGCCATACTTCCCTTTCTACCTTTCTTACCCACCTTCATTGTATGCAAAACCTCGTATGCAACCATAATGTTATCAGTTATTATTCTCCCTAGTATGAAAGCACTTCAGCTAGCTGATATGATTCTTGTTAACACTCCTTTGAGTCTATTTACTATCACTTTGAGTCTAAAAGCCCCATCAATCTCTTCATGGCTTTTAAACACCCTTCCTTGCCCATACATAACCTGTTTTATGTTTTTTTTCATTCTTCTCTGATTTGCACATGCATGAAAGAACTTGGTGTTTATGTTCCCCAATGCATACCAGTTCCTTTTAGCTATTTGTTTCCATTTCACATCTTCCTTTTCAAGCATGACCCCAATATCCCTTTGCATTCTTTTGATCTCTATAGAATTATAACTACTCTCTTCATCTTGTAGCTTTTTTAGAATCTTAGTCTTTTGCTTTATTTCTTTCACTCTATTCACACTAATCTGATCACTCCATATAGTGAGAGCTCCTTTGCACATCTCCAACAGGTTTTGAATGTTTCGAGCTGACTCTCCCCTTTTGCACATAACTATGCCAGGCCCCTTTAATTATTTCTTTACAATCCTCCTCTCCAACAGCTAGCTTCATACCTAAACACTTTCCTTCCCCTTCATGCTTTCCTTCCTTCCCTATTCATGATCAACATGATTAGCCTATGATCTGAACTTCTTCCAGTCAGTACTTCCACCCAATACACTCTGAACATTGGTGACCAACATGGATTAGCCACTACTCTGTCCAGCCTTTCTTTGGTGAAAGTTTCATCTCCATGTTTGTTATTCCATGTGTATTTATTCTCTCTCCACCCTAAGTCTGAAAGTTTCCCCTTCTCAAGTACTGATATGAAGCTCTCCATTTGTTTTTCCTATCTCAACTTGCAACCCACCTTCTCATCATGAGCTAGGATTTCATTAAAATCCCCTATCACACACCACCCTTGATTGCCTCTTGGCCTTAGTGATAAAAACAAATCCCAAGCTTCTGCCTTTTTGCTAGTTTCAGGCTAACCATAGAAACTTATCAGCAACCACCTTTCATTCCCTTCTCCCTCTGTGATCCAGGCACTTATGTGCCTTAGAGTGTAATTTAGAACTTCAACCTTAGCCCTACTATTCCAGAATAGTGATAATCCACCCCTTTTCCCAATTGGCTAAACTACAAAGCATCCTTCACAATTGAGCCTCTTCTTCAATCTAGTACACTTCTCAGCTCTTAACTTAGTCTCCATTAAGAAGACTAAATCGGGTTTCTTCTCCTCCACCATATGGTAGAGGTCTTGAACTGTCAGAGGGTTCTCAAGCCCTCAGCAGTTCCAACTTAATGTTTTCACTGTAGTTGGCAGGGATGGTGAACCGCCACCGTCAATACTTGATTTAAACCTTCCAAACTCTTATAACTGCTCAACCTACCTTTTTTTATACTTCAAACTCTCTGCCTCTTCATCCTCCTCCTCAACTTTCATTCTTTTTCGAGTGATACAACCACCAGATCTGTCTGTATCCTTCCCCTTATCTCTAGCTCTTCTCTTCCATTCACCATTGACCTGAGTCCTTTTTGTTTTACTCCCCTTAACAGTTGAACCCGGGACTTCCATTAACTTCTCTATCTCAATAGACATAATTCCCTTACATCATGCCACTTCCCCTTCTTCTTTCCTTCCTCTCCTTAACTCTATTAATTTTTCTTTTTCTTCCACAATATTTGATTGCTTACAAAACATAACTGGCTTTTCAACACTCCTGCCTCTCCCATTACTACTCTCATCCAAACCCTCATCTTCAATGTCCACCCTCACCAGATGATGCAGGGGGATCCGGGACAGATGATGCTGAGCTGTCAGATTGCACCTTAATGGCGCTGAGATACCATGAGTTGGCAGATCAGCGCAAATGCAGGAACTGATTGTGACATGTTTCTCATTGGGGCCGTTTTGAGTGTGTTTCAGTCTTTTGGCCATAACTTTGGCTACGGGTGTCGGAATCGCACATAAGACCCCAATTCGGAAAGCTCCTTTTGACGCGCACGCTGTCCACATGAGCATGGCTCCATGTGCCTTTTTTTCAACCTCAAATTCTGCTGTTTTCCCCTCCGAATCACTAGTTTTAGTTAATTTTTACTATTTATGGTAATTTTTCGCTTATCAGTTAGGAAGTCGTTTTTAACCCGATTTGGGCCGGATTTTTTGCAGATTGCTTATTTTATTTTGAATTTCAATTTAGAGTGATTTCCGGGATTTGCTATTTTTGGCAAAATTCGGATAAACACGATTTTTGGCTATAACAGTCCGGCTTGTGGACTGATTTGGATGATTTGGTTTGATTTAATAATATTCCGTTAAACCCTAGAGACTTTTCTCTCTGGTTTTGAGCGAATTTCTCTTGTGAATCATCTGTTGGAACTAGCCTGCAGGATAATCGCTATCCTGTTCGGCGTCACCAGATCAGTAAGCACCTCTTCAATGTTTTTCTTTCTCTCACCCTTTTTATTACCCTCTGTTACTACCTCAGCTTGAGATACCCACCCCCCTTTTCTATATTTGTAGGGTAACTATCTACATCCCTATTTGTATCTGTAGAGCCCACTTTTTTCTTCATTCTAGTGCCTATTTTTGAATCAGGCCTGAGCCACATCCCATACTGAACATTCAATTCCACTTTCCCTTCACATCCTTCGAAACCATGAGTTAAAGGAATCTAGAGCTTTTCACTTTTCATAGTAATGGTTCTGCCTTTGACTAGTGGTTTAGTTAGATCCATATTAATAAGGACCCTTAGATATTTTCCCCATCACTACCATCCTCATTCACATCTACCTCATCTACCATGCATATGGTCTTCCCTATCTGCTTCCCACATTCTTCATTCATACATGCAAGAGGCATGTTATGCATCTGAACCCAAAACCGCTCCTGACCAAACCTCAACTTTTGTGGTGGTGTATATTCGTCGAACAGTTTCAAAGCAGTCAAGTGTGAGTCAAATAGCCATGGCCTTCCACTCCATACACATTGCTTATTAGCTTGATTAGCAAAGGTTATTATGAAAACATTCATACCAAGTTCTACAAATTTCGTTGGCTTACTTACCCTCCATAATTTCATCATTGTGGACTTTATCACTTCCTTGGTGATACTCCTTTCCATGCAAACCTTCCCTACTAGACTACACTCACATTTATATAGGATTTCTTCCATAACTCTCTCACCGATTTCTATGGCCACACCTTCCTCCTTCGTCAGGCAAAGCCTCCCCCATTTCTCTCATATTTCATTCATCTCCTTCACTTAGCTAAGCACCTTCTTCTGCACTATCCACAGAAAATTTTCTGGTGGCAACGCTACCCACAGAATCCTTCTCCTCCATGTCTGTTGCCGGATGGCTCACTCTCCAGATTTTACCCATTGTCGAGGCTATCACCTCTTTCCCAATCACCCTCTCCATGCACACCCTCCCAATTAAGCTTCTCTCACCTTTCTCTCTTGCTGCTCTTCCCATTTTCTCTTCCTCCTTTAGACATAGGTTCCCACATAACTCCTCTAGATCCTCCATTCCCTCCTCCCACCTTCGACAGTGTCTCAACTGCTTGTCCTTCTCGAATGCTCAGGAGTTTTCTTGACCACCTCTGTTTTTGGGGGAAAATAGATAGGAGATTGATATTGTGGAATCATAGTATAGTAGAGTACTTAAAATATTTACAGGAAGCTAGTATTGAGCATGTTAACCAAATGAGTAATGGAGTTGCACACACATTAGCTAGAAATGCATGGAATGTTTTTGATGTTCAAATGTGGTGGGGAAATGCCCCTGATTTTGTAGATCATGCCCTTTGGTTTGATCAAGTTACTATGTAATTTGCTTTAGATTTTGTGAGATCCTTAATTTTGAGCCTTTATTACTATTATTGTTCATTTATTATTGGGACTTTCATTTCGGTTTATTATTATTATTTTGGTTTTTATTACTTTATTTTATTAATTGCTAAGGTTATGGTATATTTTATTTTTAATATGTCTTTTGTTTATTTTATTTTGGTATTTCTGGATTGGGCTTTGGTGTTTGGGTGTATTTTATTTTTTGTTGGGCCGAATTTGAGGTGTGAAAAAAGGGCCCAGCCTATGTGTGTGAGGGAGCCTAGCCTTATCCTCCTTAAACGGTGATGTTTCGGGCTGTAGAAGAAAACTAGAGCCTTCTTCTTTCTCCCTCCTGCGCGCTGCACAACACCCCCCCATGAGATTTCTTCTCCCGTCTGCCCAGCGCTTGCAGCGTCGCCACCTATCCTCACCGCCGATCACCAACGAGCTTCCCTGTCCTCTAGCAAGCACCCCTCTAGTCATGCATGTAGCCCCTTCCCCCTCAACTCGATTCTTTCCTTCGGCAACCCAACAACCTCCCCTCACGCCGGTGACCAGCCCATGACACTTGAAATTATTTTCCTTCTCTCATGGGTTCACTTTCCTCATCCTAGTGCTGCTGTACGCCACCTCCCACGACACCGCACTGAGACCCTCATGCTAGCCACCCTCCCCTCTACCAAACCCAGCCATTTATCTCCCCGATCTGCCCCTCACGCAGCTCTCTCTTTCTTGTTGTTTTCATACATCGTGGCCTAGATCTGCCGCCTACAGCCGCACGTCGCTGCCCACATGCATGTCAGACCTCCACCCTTTGGCCATGCCTTCCACCACTAGCACCGCCTAGCCCAGCCAAGCCTCCCTCTCCCTTTCATCAGTACGAAGCCCACGACCCAGCCCCTTGAAACACACAGCGCTGCTGTACTCCACCACGCCCTGCTGCAGCAACCTTGTCCTCCACCCATTAGCAGTTTGATCTGTAGTCCCCTTTGCAAAAACTCACCTTTGGCCGCTGTTCTGCCCTTGACAGTCGCTATCTGCCATTGCACCTCCACTTTTGGTGACACCTCGATGAGTGATTTGTCCGCTTCCCTTTATTTAGTAATCTGTGGCGTGTTTATTTAGCTAATGTTTTGGTGTCCGTCCACGTAGCGACTTGCTCCCTTGTCATAACACGGGACCCGTTGACCTACGTATGACGCGTAATCCTAACCTCCATTGGGCCTTGTGCCGGAAATGGAGGTTAGGATTACGCGTGTAGTTGGTTTGTAAAATTGCGAACTTGTGATTGTAGTGATACGGTATGTTTCTATGTTGTTTGATGAGTGTTCTACGATGTCATCCAATATTTGTTTGTCATGCATTTGCATATTTACCTTTATTAAAATTTGTCCTGACTATTTAACTGTGCTATGTTCTACTATGTCATGTGACATGAAAAATGAGTTTTCATGTCTTAATAATATTTTTGGTGGGTGCGTGTGTATAATGAACCTAAATCAAGATGGGATATTATTTCGGTGGAGTTCATCTGGTCACTAGGGAGGGTAATAAACTGATGTGACGTCTCCTGGATTTTTGCTCAGGCGACAACGAGATCAGACGAGACGGTAACGCTCTCATGCCGATTCCATGGCCCCTAGATGGTGTGGGCTAGAGGATGCTTGGTCATGGTACGCGCCGGGTACGGAGTTGGACATTACTCGTTATGTAGTCATACTCACAGTCGTTACTCGTGGTGTGGTAAAAAAAGTCAGGATGTATAGATGGTCCCTAGGGGAGACCACGATGTACACTAAAATAAATGGTTATGGTTGGGCCAAAATGAGATTTTTGGCGTGTGTGGCTAAAATGTGTCTTTTTGGGAAAAATGGGTGAATTTGTTTCTGTATGTTTTACTGTGTGGCTATGGACGTGTTGGTTATATTAATATGTTTTAATCTCTTGGATGTTGCTTGGTTGCTTGGTTGCAAATATTTCTGAGATTTCATAATCTCACTGTGGTGTTTCCACCTATAGTTCTGTTTTGTAGAACCGTAGTCTTTGATGAAGAGGGAGAGTTTGAGTCAGAAGGATCGGGTCCAACAGAGTAACGATTTTTGGAGTTTGTTTCTCCCATTTTTTGTCATAGGATTTAGTACAACTTTATGTTTTCAGTTGGATGACTGAATTAACCTCGTGGAGGATATAATTTTTGAGTTGTAAAGTTTAAAATTTTCTGGTACTTAGTATGAATGCCTCTTTCATTTATTTCGCTGCGATTATTATATTTGCACACTTATCGCATATTGCACACACTTTGAGTACTTTTCCTTGGGGTGAGTGATCCATATGGTCATCATCTCGGTAACATGACTTCCACCAAATCACACGTGGGGTCGAGGGTGCCACACGTTTGAATGAAATTCTATTTATCAAAAAAAAAAAAAAGAATTTATACCTTCTGATCATTGAGTAGGAATGTATATATATAACAGTATTTTATACAATTCAAATGTCTCTTGTGAGAAACTATTAGTTTGATCTGAAATAATTAATTACTTATTAATACTTCTCATTGAGTAGGAACGTAACATTCTTGTACTTTGTTTTCAAGATTTTTCTAGTTTCTATTCTTAAACTCTTCATATATATATATATATATATATATATATATATATATATATATATATATTGTTAGCAGGAGCTAGGTGGGGAGCCCACGTGGGCTGACCCCCTCCCTTCAGCTTGCAGTAACGTATGGCATTAAGCCATACGTTACTTGACTTGTAACGCATGGGTTAATGCCATACGTTGCATGCCGTTGCAGCTTGCAATGGCTAGAATTTAATTGCAGCGTAATGTCTGGCCTTCAAGGCCAGTCGTGTATGGGTGGACTATAAATAGTCCCCCTCAATTTTTTTTTGGCACTAATATGAAAATACACAAAAGCTCTCTCTTTTTGTTCTATCTTGATAAAGTATTTAGGCTATGGGTTTGTTAAGTGATACTCTACTTTTACGCTACGTAGTACACTTCGCCACTAAGAGGAAATGCTTGTGAATTGTCAATCTGGAGAAACTTGTGGAGCAATTTTATAAGTTGAGCTTGAGGTATTTTTCCGCTGTACTTTCTTACATTGGTATCAGAGCTTTTATAGTTGCTTCCAATTTATAATATTTTATTTTCTCGCATATGCTTGAGATTTATTGGGTGTATTTTTATCCCATTTTTTTTACTGGATCTTTAAAAAAAAAACAAAAACCTCCATAGGAGCTACTACGCGGACCCAACGGGGGTGCCGCTCGCACCCAGCGGTGCTAAGCTCACCTGGGGGGTGCCGCGTGCACCTTAGGGGTGTCGCGCGGGTGGTGCTGCGCGCACCAATGCAGTGGTGCTATGAGCACCACAGCGAGGTGCTGCGAGCACCCAACGGTGGTGATGTGCGCACCAGGTGTGCCGTGCGCACCACAGGAGTCCCGCGAGCACCACAAGGGTGTAGCGGCGACTTCCTTATTTAGTGGCGAGGAAGAAAAAGCTCAACTCATGGAAAATGCTTAGTGGCAAAAAAGTGTTTCCCACCAATTTGAGGTGGAATAAAATTGGTGCGTAAAGTTTTTTTCTCACGAAAAGCTCAACTCATGGAAAATGCTTAAAGTTTTTCACAAGATTAGTGGCGAGGAAGAAAACAATTCACCGTAGGAAATATGATTGCCTTTAATAGTAAATTGTGGAAAAAAAGTATTTCCAATAACATAATTTTGTGGGAAATAATATTTTCCATAAAGTATTTCGTCGGAAATACTTATTTACAAAGAAATATTATGGCAGAAAATAATCACTTCCGACCAAAAAAAAAGTATTTGCCACGAATTGCATTCATTGCAAATGCTAAGAGATTTCAGGAAAAAAAAAATTGAGACTGAGCCAAAAGTAATAATAACAAATAGTCTAATATAGGCTAAAATAAATATATCCGAACATTGGAGATCCAAATTCAAGCTTATAATAATTTTAAAAAAATGTAAAATTATGCTAACATCCACAAGAAAAACTTCTAATGAGAACCCAATTTATACATGACATACACCACACAACCACAAAACTTTATATGTTACAATTCATATAACATACAATCCATACAATCCATTCAAGCTTTATATGATCAACATACAATCCATTCAAAGCAATCATTTGTTTTTACAAGTTTCATCCATACCCAATACATTTAATATACACAAATTTGTCTATTAAACCAACATCATCATCATACTTAACAAACTCACTACAACTTGGTTTTCTTGTAAGCAACTTAAACAAAAGAGAAAACCATATAAACGGTCGGGCTGTTGAATGCCAAATAACAGCCCTCCAATTACAACCCACCACGTAGCTCTTCCATTTTACATGTTGTGTGCTTGTCTACACCGAAGCCTTCATTCCTTTTTTCAATTCGTGTCTAACCTTCCATCTCCCTTGAAGCCTCACTGAAGCCCTCCTCCTCCCTCTACCACCTAGGCACACGCTGGTCACCTTCTCCAGTAGGGAAGTGTCATCCTCTCTAAAATCCTCTCCCTTGAAGCCTGTCACCTTCTCCAACGTGGAAGGCTCATCCTCCCCCTCTTCCTACGAAGGTCAATTCGAAATCCTCTCCCTCAAAGCCTCACCGAAGCCTCATCCTCTTTGGTAAATGTCCAAAATAAAGTACTTGCTTTATTTATTGATGCCTTCTTCTTTTTCTTCCTTTATTTTTGTTTGCTTGATTGTGGAGTGTTGCAGCAAATGATTCATTTCTAATCTTTCTGGCTAAGCAAACCAAAACTAGTTGCATGAGGGTTAATAACAATAGTAAGTTTTTACGAACATAATAACATTTACCATAAAATGTAATGACTCTGTTGTGTGAATTGCTTGTAAAGAGGAATATAGTGAGTGTGATAGCTACTGGAATGATGGACGAATAAGAAGGCACACAAGATGTTTGATGAAAGGCTCAGTAGAGCCACTGATGGACAGACCAGTGGCGGTGGGCTGCGCTTGCGTAGTGGGCGACGAAAATGACGAAAATATTTGAGGAACTTGACATGCCTAGGCAACATCTGGACGGAATCGGCCAAGGAGGACACCGACGGATTGGTGGTGGTCGGCTGTTGGCAGTGGATACTGGTGGTGGAGGTATGCTTTGCTTTGGTTCTGGACGCACAGGGTCGGGCTAAGCTGTCGTAGCACTGAAGTTCTCTCAGCTGAAGTGAATCAATTCATATCCCATGTGCATGAGTCCAGTAATATTGTGGTGTTATTTTTGAGTACCTAAATAATAATAAAAATAAAAAGTGAGAAAGCACAATTAATTGTTATAATTTTTTAAGCTTAAACATTCTTGCATGCCTTGGATCATTAAATTATAGCTAGTAATTAGTGAATTTAAATATAATTGTATTATTTTAAACACAGTAAATATCCCCTTTTTATTTATTTATTGACCTTCTTTTTTCACTGGAATCCACATTGATCGCGTATAGCTCGTGGAGGCCCGGCTCTTCTGTGCAGCCAATAAGTGTGAGTTTTGGAAGGTGAGTTAAGATAAAAATTTAAAATTAAATAAAACATTATTTTTTAATTTTATTATTATTTTAAAATTTAAAAAAGTTTAATTTTTTATTATATTTTATGTAAAAATTTTAAAAAATTATAATAATTAGATAAGATAAGATGAGATAGATTTAAAATCATCTTATATCCAAACTGCAACAAAAGTCATCAAGTCAATGATCATGTGGTGCATCTTCTAGAAATAATATATTTATGTATTCAAAACACGGCAGAATCTGAAAATAATATGTATTTGAAAAAGTCTGCTTGCAACTGGCTGAAGAAACCGCCGCATCACCGGGCCCACCTTTTATAAAAAAAAAAATTATTTTTTCTGCTTCTCTCTTGATTTCGTTCAGCTCACTCTCTTTTTTTTTTTTTTTTTTTGAACGGTCAAATCGTTTAAAAATACGTAAACTGCTTGCAAAACCCACAAGGCATCCAGGTGAAGTTAAAGCATTTAAAAGCTTTATGGTGAATTTAACTGCTTGCAAACCCACAAGTAGACTTTTTCGTCGAGCATAGACGACACCTTAGAACAACTCCATAGACACTTCATCCATTAACAACCTTTTCCTCTACAAGATTGCCACATCCAAGTAATCTCCAATCTGGAAGCTAAGTTCACCCAATGACTTGCTATCCTCCATCTGTCTGCTGTTTCCCTAAGAATGTGTCATCCCCATCGTTTTCAACACAAAACGACCACGTTGATTAGGATATACAAAAGCAAAAGACAGTTTGGCATTTCTTCTCCTAGCCTCAGGAGCAACCTCTTTAACAAGATCAGTAATTCACAAAGTGTTGCATCTTTCCAGGTATAAATTTGAACCTCATCTTTGGGTTCCTTGCCTCTCACTGTAAAATCTTCCTCATTATGATGACCTCCAATCTTAGTGGAAACTCGAAGCAACAGAGGGCAAGTCTTTTCACGATCGACGGGTTCGAAGCAAGGGTGAGTAGGGAGTGGCGGTGGAGCCCTGGACTGAAGAGGAGGAGGCGGCTGGAGTGGTCTAGTGGAAGAAGAAGGTCTAGTCTGGGGTGGTTGGGCGGCTGGAGCCATTTTCGCGTCTCTGCTTCTCTTGTCCATGACCTTTCAGTTGAGCCGGAGAGTTTTCCTTCTCGGATGGAAATGGGTTTGCAAGAGAGAAGCACTAAATCCATCGATAGACTGAAAAATGAAAGAAGAGAGAAAGAGAGAGGAAGAAAGAAGACAATGAGACCCAGTTGTGTCAGCCGGTTACGCAAAGGTTGCGTACGCCGGTTGTATGTAGCAAAATTGTATATATTTATATTCTTTCCACACGGGCTGAATCAGAAAATCTGGTTTGGGAGTTCAAGTTAAAAAATATATATATTTGGGGACCAAATAGTAATTTTTTATAGTCTCTCTTATATATATAAAAAAAAAAAAAGTCTTTCAAAATTTAATTTTTATTAAATTCTGAAAATGATTTAAAATCTATTTCTTTCTTTATATCTGTTATTTATTTAAAATCTAAAAGAGTACTTGGTGTGATATGGATATTTATTAGTCAAATTACTTACTAAATCAGACCTAGCTAGCTAATTGCTTGACTTCATCAATTCCTATTACTCGTTAGATCATCACATGATGTGGGATCAATACGTGTTCTTTTTATCCTAGCTATATATTATGATATGCGTATTTTATATTTAGCGAGTTTAATTCCAACAACAAATAATCCAAATTAAACTCTACTCAATCAACAGGGAGTCCAATAATAGATCAGTTAGAAAGATTAACATATCATTAAAATAAATCATACTTGGTAATAATTTTAAATATAATTGTTTCTTGGGGGGCCTTCAGCCTCCATGAAAAAAAAAAAAAAATCTAAAAGTGAAGTTTTCTGAGATTCCTTTTCCAGAATACACTTTTTATAAAAATTAGTTTGTACCCCTACCCCCACCCCGAAAGTAATTAGAAATTCTACTTCCACTCCTAGCCTGCAGCCTCCATCCTTTTAAAAGACTAGCATGTACAAAAAGTCTTAAAAGAGACAAAATAACTCGAGTCCCTAGCTTAATTATCTGAACAGAGGTAGCAATGGCTTTCCGTAGGATGCTCTTGTACGTTGCATGTGTTGTTGTGATGTTATCTAAAATGGTAGTAGCAGCTTCATTAGCCAAGCCAAACTGCCAGCACCGGTGTGGAGAGGTTGACATCCCTTTTCCATTTGGCACAACGAAAAATTGCTCCATAAATGATGATTATTTTATCAATTGTAGCAATTCCAAACCACTGTTGGGAATTAATATTGAAGTCACCAACATTTCCATCCAAGGCGAGCTTGAAATCTTGATGTATATAGTCAATGAATGTTACCAAAACTCAAGTGGTGTGCCTGTGAATGACAACACGCCCTCTCTCACTGCCTCCATTTTCACAATTTCCAACACCAGAAATAAGTTCTTCGCTGTCGGCTGTGACACTTACGCCCACCTCATTGCTAACCGGAACAATGAAAGCTTCTCCATAGGCTGCAGGACTACGTGTCAAAGTCCTAGAAATGTCGTCAGTGGATCTTGCTCTGGGATTGGGTGTTGCAAGGTTGACATCCCAACAGGATTGACGAACTTTACTATGGAAGCTGATAGCTTTGACAATCACACAAATGTCTTTGATTTCAATCCATGCAGCTTTGGTTTTGTGGCTAAACAAGACGAGTTCAATTTCTCCTCTGATTATCTAAAAAAAATGCCAGTTGATAGAGATGGGAATTTAAAAATGGTTCTTGATTGGGCAATCGGTAATGAAATATGTAAAACTGCTCGGAGCAAGCCGGATTACGTTTGTGGACAGAACACCGCATGTGATAATCCCCCCGAAGGGGTTGTTGGGTATCGTTGCAAGTGCAAAGCAGGTTATGAAGGAAACCCATACTTCCATGATGGTTGCCAAGGTACGTACATACGAGTTTCTTATAGAAGCTTCCCATAAATTCTGAGAGAAGTTTCATATAATATAGAATAAAAAATATAAATAGAAACTTTGCTTGAATTTCAATTATGCATGCTCTTCGTCTTGATTATATATATTAAAAAAGAATATTATGCTCTCAACTTCGAACAAGAACTTGATCAGGAGACCTCAATTATCTTAGTCGAATCATGTATTAATATAAAATAATTCTTTATTGAAAAATAATATAGAATTATATAAGAGTTAAATAGTGGAGAAACCAAAGAAACAAGTAATTAATAATGGGAAATCAGTTACAAATATATATATATGATGAAAAAGTTTTTAAAATTCATGTATAATTTCAAATTATCGAGTATGTTAATTATTTCGGTAACAAAGGCAATAAAATGTAAGGTCTTTTTCAGTATGTGAATATTGTTGGGATATATAGTTTAACAAGACAAATAAATTAGGAGGCAATTCAATATATAATATTAGAAAAGAAATTAGAAATGTTTCAGAAATTATACGGGTAATATTTAGATATATTGAAATAATAATTCAAGTCAATTGTTTAATTTATTTGTTGGGCATCATGAATTCATACTGCATGTGTTTCAGATATTGATGAGTGCGAAGTTCGGAAACCAGCTTACAGAGCTACTGCGGAATGCACCAACACTGAAGGGAGTTTCACATGTACTTGTCTCGACGGATACGAAGGCGATGGAAATATGAACGGAACAGGTTGCAATCCTAAAGCCAGCGGCGGCCATGCCAAGATCATCATTCACTAATTGGTACGTATCAATTAATTATAACTTTAATATTATAATTCTTTTTTGCTTGGTAATCTGTTCACTCACATGAGTTGATTGATTTAAATTAACAGAAATGTTTGGTCTATAAATAAATCTTACAAACTGATTTACTTTAATACGATACGTTAGATTAGAAAATTCTTTTTATTATAAAATAGATATTAAATCACATTTAATTAAATCAGTTTACAAATTTACTGTTATCATAAGATATATTTATAGACTTAATACTTTTCTTGGATTATCATATAAAAGTAGTGATTATGATATTATGTATATATGCGTGGTTGATATCATGATAAAATGTCTCTGGTTGAGATTTCTCACTTGAACAGAGATTCGTGACCCTGTAGGACGTCTCTGTCATGATTTATCCATGAATTTATATTGTTGTGTCGATTTTGAAATATTCTCTCTACTTTCGCAAATATCTATGTTATTTTCAATTCATCAAATATATATATATATATATATATATATATATATATATATATTTATATATATCTGGGGGGTATATATGGATAATCTCGTGCAAGTATCATTAACGGCCTATTAGGAAGAATCACGAACTTTAATTGTGGTAGATATTTCAAGTACCGATTTATATATACACTTAAAAATATGTAAGTATTACGTACTCTTATTAAAAAATGAGAAATCTAGGATTTACATTAAAATGGATAACGATTTGTATAGTTTTAAGGTGTACAAGTTCCGCTCATTTTCTTTGAAAAAAATAGATAAATTTGGAACGTACATGAAAAAGACATTTTTTAATGTAAACCCAGCTCTTTTTTAAAGGGAGAGCGCCATATTTACGCACTCTATGAGTGCATCTAATGTTTTTTTTTGTTAGAAATCAGAATTTTATTAATCATTGGAAAAACAATTACAGACAATTATCAAGCCATAAGACTTGAGAAATACAGTCTGGAACACAATCCCACCATAAAGGAATACTATCAACCTAACAAACATTCCTAGCTAACATGTGAGCTACCATTTCCCCTTCCGATATACATGCAAGAAAATACAACTTTCAAAACGTGAAGACAGCTGTTTAATTTCATAATATAACCCCCCAAGCAAAGAGTTATGCATGTTGTTATCCTGTAAAGTTTCAACACATATCAAGCTGTCACTTTCTACAATAAGTTTTGAAATTTCCATTGTAGGACACAATTGCAAACCTTTGAAAATTGCCATCAGTTCTAAAGCTTCTATGCCTTCCATATCTAATTCAGCTTTACTTTTTTTTTTTTTTTTTATAGTGAAAATAGCTTCATTTCATCTAGGTATAAAACCTTAATAAAGTGTACAATAGTGTTGATCAATGAAAATTACATTCTCAATGAAGGAAGGAACACTATTCCACCATAAATTCATATCTTCAATGGACCATGCATGTCTAGCCAATCTATGAGCTGCCTCATTTGTGAATCGGTTACTATGCTGGAGTGAACAATGAGAGATTCTGAGCATTAAACTTTTGATTTCAGCCACCACTGATCTAATGGAAGCATTAGAATCCACTTCTTTATTCACTTCATCCACCAAGAATAAACAATCACTCTCAATAATCAGTTTAGAAATACCTACATTCAAGCATAGTTGTAGACCTCTCAATAAGGCCACTGCCTCAACTTGTTCAGGTTCCAATTGCACAGATTCTGCATAACTGGCTGCCATCAAAACATTCCCTACATGATCTCTCAATATAATTCCCAAACCAGCCTTATTTAGCTCGAAAAAAAGTGCCCCATCCACATTAAGTTTGAGAGAATCCTGAGTTGGTGGAGACCATCTGTACTGCAGGTTTTTGACATTTTGGATTCCTTTCTGAGATGCAGCAGTCCCAACTTGCAACTTCTTTGAGATAGCAAAACCTATAACTTGTTGTGGTGGTAAGAAACTTTGGTCGTGGACCATCTTGTTCCTTCTAAACCAGAGGCCCCAATCCATTAGAAAGAAATCTGTAACATTATCAGTAGTTCCTTTAGCAAAAATTTCCATTTCAGTCGAGAAGAAAGAGATGATATGGATGTTTCCAGCAGGACATCAAATCTCTTAACCCAAACCTCATGAACAGAAGGGCATAACAATAAAGCATGGGTTAAGTCTTCCATTTGGTGATCACAGAAACAACAGAGGCCAATTATATCCAGCTTTCTTTTAATGAGATTAGCCTTAGAAGGTAGGCCCTCCTTACATGCTCTCCAAGCAAAAATTTTAACCTTATGGGGTACCTTTAAGCTCCAAAGAGCCTTCCAGAATTTTTTCAAACAGGCACCATTTGAAGGCTCACCCTCATCAGGCTGTAAGCATGATTTGAAAAATCTAAAAGCACTTTTAACAGTGAAATTTCCTGATTTCTCTTGCTCCCACATCCACTTATCCATTTCACCTGAGGCACTAGGATGCAATCTTAGAATCGTTTCTGCCATCCTTGGATTAAATAGAGCTCTGACTTTAGTAATATCCCACCAGTTTCAAATAGGATCAAAGAGGGAAGAGACCTGCTCTTCAAGTTGGCTGACTTGGGGATCACTCTGGTTCAAACTGCCTGCCCACAACATCTGTCTCATATTTCGAATTTCAGGGATCCAAGCATCATCTAATATATGAATCAATCTCCCATTACCCACATTCCATCTACCTCCTTGGATCATTAAATTTTTTGGTTCCCATATACCTCTCCAAGCATAGGAAGGATTTCTACCAATGGATGCATCCAACAGGTTTCCATCTGAGAAGTACCTAGCAGCATATATTTTATGGAATAAGGTGTCTTTATTTTGCAATAATCTCCAAGCTTGTTTTGCCAACAAAACCATATTAAAAATCTGAAGATCTTTAAAGCCCATCCCTCCAACAGCCTTCGATTGACACATCTTGTCCCAGCTTATCCAATGCACTTTCTTTTCCTCCTTTTCTCTGCCCCCACCAATATCTGGCCATCATGCTCTCAATTTCTCTACTAAGCTTAGTTGGAATCTTGAAACAGCTCATGGCATAAGAGGGAATTGCTAAAGCAATAGCTTTGAGTAAGATCTCTTTACCTCCTTGGGAGAACATGTTCCCTTTCCACCCTTGCAACTTTAACCATACTCAATGCTTAATATCAGCAAAAGCATTTGTTTTTGACCTGCCTACCAAGGGAGGCAGTCCCAGATATTTTTCATACTGCTGCAATTGAGAAGAGCCCCAGAGATTCATAATAGTCTGCCTCTTATTCATATCAACATTTGCACTGAAAACCATGGATATCTTTTCTTTATTTAACTGTTGGCCAGAAGCTACCTCGTACTGGTTAAGCAGGCATTAGAGCTTGGAAGTTGTAGCAGCATCAGCAGCACAAAAGATCAAACTATCATCTGCAAAAAGCAGATGGTTTAGTTTAGGAGCCCCACGACATACTTGTATACTAGCAACAGAATTGTCACTCCCTGCTACCCTTAGCAAACTAACCAATCCTTCAGTGCACAAAAGAAATAAGTAGGGAGATATGGGATCCCCTTGCCTCAATCCTCTTGTAGGAGTAATAAAACCAGTGAGTGACCCATTAATCAACACAGAGAAAGAAGGGATCATAACACATTTCATTACAAGCTGGATTAATTTATCATGGAAGCCTATTTTCCTCATAACAGCTTCAAGAAAGCTCCATTCCACTCTATCATAAGCTTTGCTCATGTCAAGCTTGAGGGACATGAATCCTTTCTTTCCTTTCTTCTTCCTCCTCAAGAAATGAAGCACTTCATAGGCCACCAACACATTGTCAGTTATAAGTCTTCCTGGTAGAAAAGCAGACTGGGAATCTGAAATAACAGCAGGTAAGACTTGCTTGATCCTATTAGCAATTACTTTTGACATAAGTTTATAAATAACATTACATAAGCTTATAGGTCGGAAGTCACTAACTCTTTGAGGACACTTCTTCTTAGGAACTAGAGTGATATACGTGTGATTCACTAATTGTGGAAACTCACAGGAATTCAAAGCTTTTAAGATAGCAGCAGTGACTGACTCCCCAATCTGAGGCCAAAATTTTTGATAAAATAAAGGTGGCATACCATCAGGTCCGGGGGCTTTAGATGGGTGCATCTCTTTTAAAGCTTGCAAAACTTCCCCTGCAGTATACTCTTTCACCAGATTATCATTCATATCAGTAGATTCTCTCCTCTCTATTTTATCAATAATGAAATCTTGGTCTCGGGAACCTGCAGAAGTAAATAGAGAAGAGAAGTGATTAATAATCAAGTTATCACATTGATCACCTTCCAACCACTGACCCCCATCATCCATAAGCTTCGATACACAGTTCTTTTTCCTTCTTTGTGAAGCCTTAGCATGAAAAAATTTAGTGTTCTGATCTCCTTCAGTTAGCCACAGTGCTCTCGACCTTTGCTTCCACATGATCTCTTCTCTATCCATCCATTTTTTAACTTCTTCAGTAGCTTCACCAACCTCACTAGCTTTTCGGATTGTTGGATCTTTCTCTTGTTCCCAAGCCAGTCTGAGTTTTGCTTCTTTGAGTTTTGTATGAACTTTGCCAAAGTGTGCCTTATTCCACTTTTGTAGATTAGAGCTGCAACTAGAGATACAGAGCATAACTTCTTGGAGTCCTCTACCAGGGTTACCCTTAACCCATTCCTCCTTAATAATTCTTAAACAATCAGCTTCCCCAATCCACATAGCCTCAAATCTAAAGGGTTTAGAACCACCCCTTTTGTTACTTACACCTTCTAACTCTAACCAAATAGGGAGATGATCAGAGTAAGATATCGAGCTATGAGTGACTAAGACCCTATTAAACATGTTGCACCAAGCACTATTACCAGCAAATCGATCCAACCTCTCAAGAATCTGAGTCTCATCCTGCCTACCTTTGCACCAGGTATATCTTGTCCCATTGAACCCGAGGTCTTTTAATTCACAATCCAGAAACATTTGCTGAAAATCCTGCATTTGTTGATTTGGTCTAGCTCGCCCCCCCCCCCCCCCCATTTTTCTTCAGATGTTAAAATCTCATTAAAATCTCCCAAGACTAACCAAGCCTCACCAGGGTCCCTCTTCAATCTTCTAAGTAAATTCCATGTTTCCATCCTTCTAGCAGTTTTGGGTTGGCCATACACACCAGTTAAGAACCATTGACTTGAGTTTTCAGTAATCTTGGCATCAATATGAGAAGTAGAATAGCTAAGGATAGACAGTTGCACATCATCCTTCCATAACATTGCTAGACCTCCACTTCTACCCACAGCTTCAACAGTGAGGCAACATTGAAACTTTAAACGAATTCTACAGAACTCCATCTTCACAGCATTAAGTTTTGTCTCTTGCAAGAACAAAACATCGGGATCTTCTCTTCTGATAAGGTCAGAAAGAGTACGAATACCACGAGGGTTCCCAAGCCCTCGTGTATTCCAACTTAAGATTTTCATTGAACTCGGTGGGGCTGGACACCAGCCTCCACCGATTCCTGATGGTTCTTTCCTTCCTTGTCCCCATTAATATCTGCTTTAAGTTTCAAACGCTTGGAAGCTCTAGCCACTTCCCCAGAGTTAGATGCAATATTCCTCTTAGAACTTTCTTGAATTCTGATAGAGAGAGGCTTCTCAATCTGTGATCTTAATATCCGTTTCCACTTACGTGGAAATGATGAGAGGGTGTGTCCATCTAATGTTTCATGCATGGCTTTCCCGCCCCCAACATTAGTAACAGACCCTTTAGTGGAAAAGACAGAGTTAACCTTATGTTGTTCAGTATCCCTATTGAGATCAACTAGATCTATACTAGGAGCCTTTCCCAAGCTGTCTCCCAAATTTTCGAAAGGAGTTTGACTGCACAGTTGTTTCCCCGAAATCTGCTCCATCCCATAATTCACGTGTAACGGAAACTCAGGAGTGTTATCATTTATTCGATTATTAGCCGAAGTTTGCTCCACAATATCTGCCTCACAATCATTATCAACATTAACTACCATATTCTGATAGCTCGGAGATTCATCGGAGGTCTGAGACGTCTCTCGAGTTACCGGAACACGGCCATCTTTTTGCTGGTTCTGTCTTTCACGTACAGGACCCCCATAATCACCGAAATTTCCAGCACGTAACCAAGGGCCATATGGAAAGTCCACAACTGAAAATTGCTCCATCTCTGGAGTCCCCTGCCTGCACTCCTTCTGATTATGGCCAAGTAGACCACATACATAACAAAAATTTGGAAGACGCTCATATGAGAAACGAACCCAGATAGGGTCAGAGGAACCCACACAGAGTTTCTTTCCACGTAGCAAAGGCTTCATCACATCCAACCCCACTCGAATCCGCATAAATTCGCCCCAAGCTAATTCATTCTTCTCCACGTCCACCTCTACCACCCTCCCTAACACCTTCCCAATAATATGCCCCATCTTCTGGGTCCTAGCCATGATGGGGAGATCATGAACCCGAACCCAGAATAGTGCCTCAGCAAACTGTACTTTGTGAGCTTCCGGGAATCCATCTACATCCTTCTAAAGCACCAAGTGTTTATCAAACGACCAAAGGCCCTCTCATTTCACCCGTTCCTTATTCCTCACATCATCAAACTCAGCAATGAATAGATTAGAATTAACATCCTTGATGGAACCAGAGTGCCATAATTTCTTCATCGTCTTTTTGAGTGCTTCTTTATTAAAATGTTTAACAGTAAGAAGTTTAAACAGTAAGCAATGACCACCTCTGTCTAGTGCGCCATCCAGGGATTCTTCATCCACCACCAAAACTTCCTCATTTTCTGTCAACGACATACGTTCATACAACTTCTCCAGGTTACCGTCCATATCGTCAAACTCACAAAGAGATGAGTAAGAAAGAGAAACCCTGCATGCAACAGGTGAGAGAACCTCTACTCAGGGAAACCCTCGAGAGCTAATTCAGCTTTACTTGTAGCCATTAAAACCCTGCCAGAACCATCCCTCAATATAGCACCAATGCCTATTTTTCCAAGCTCAGAGAAAACTGAACCATCAACATTTAATTTCAACTATTCTGGCTATGGAGGCTGCCACTTATAGTGCTGCTTAAGTTCATGTGCCCTTGTCTTCTATTTTACTTGACCATACACTACAAGAAATTTAATGTTTAGGGACGAAATTAGTTAGGGACGAACTAAATTTTGTCTCTAAAAGTCATTTTTTGAGACAAATTTTTCATTTCGTCTCCAAAACTGCCTCAGATACAAATTTCATTCGAACGGAAAAATATCCATTCGAACGGAATATTTTGTGACTAAAAAAATCGTCTAAAAAATAAAAACCGTTCGAACGGGGGATAAAGTGTTCGAACAACCAATTAATTCTGTTCGAACAGTATATGATCTGTTCGAACAGTAATAATATTGGAGGGAAATTAAATTTTTTTTCCAGGGAAAAGTTAATAACCGTATGAACTTAAATTTATTACTTCGAAAGGAAATTTTTTTCATTAATTTGTTTATCATTATTAATTTGTACATATATTTTTAATTTTGTTTTTCCGATAAAAATGATTTATTTTCTGTTAAATTATATAGATATAACTTTAAAGATAATATTATTTTTTATATTATCATGAACGGCAAGTAAAATGAAAAAAATAAATAAATTAGCAAACACGAGAAATAAAAACTATGCATTAATTACATCTCAACTATATAATGTTCAATACAATATAAAAAAGTAAAATAATAACTAAAAAGACTATTTGGTGTTGAGCAAATCAACATCCTCTTGTAACATTTTCACGCGCCCATCCAGATCTCTAAGCTTCTCCATGATGGGCTCAATGAACTCAACAAATAGAGCTCATACCTGATCCAAAGTAGCCCCAGGAGGCTGTCTCTCAACAGCGGTAGTAGTACTAGTAGAAGCTGGATCGGTGGGCGGGGCACTATGTTGTCCTGGTGCAGCCTTCCGCAAGTGCCCCTCGCTCTTACTGAATGTGATCTTGTTGAGGGGCCACATCTGTGGCGACCTTCGCTCAGTCGCTGAAACTGTAACCCCTGATCGAAGTAGGAAGTTAGATATCAGTAGTGCAAATGGTAGACTACCTCCACTAACATAGCGTGACTCTGATCAGATGCGGTAAAATAAATATAAGGCCAGATCAATGGGGTGCTCCCGCCCTATCCTCAACAAAAATCTGGCTCGATCGATCCCGAAATCAACCTTGTGTTTTTTCGGGTCAATGTTATAGCCGACAATCAAGTTAAGTATTCTGAAAAATGCTATACACTCAGCCTGTCGGATCACCTTGCTCCCATCATATGGAGGAGCTGAAGGGTCTCGCATTAGATGACGCACCTGATCATCTGTGAAACCATCATCAGGTAGATCCACATCCTCACTACCATCCTGACTATCATCCGGCTCTACATTCGGGGCCGGTGTGGAGGATGCGGCATGTGTGTCAGAATCAGATGATGTAGCCGCTGGTCCAGAAGTAGCCGGTCCAAGATATGCGTCGACCTCGTGCCGGATGTCGAGGAACTCAGCAATAATACGGGGAGAGAAATTAATAGTAACTCCCCGGACTGATAGAGTGTAGAAAAGAGAATCAGCACTCTCCTCTCCCAAGGCACGGTAAAACTTACAGACCATATCTAGGTATGCAGTCCCTTGCTGCTGACATATCAGTAGCCATCCCCGCTCAGTGAAGATGGATTGTATGCTCTGTCCCTCCCAGGAAAGTTCGGAGAAGTCAGACAAAATGATCTGACGCTCGACGAGTACAGATCTCGACGCCTAAGTAGGAGCTGGTCCAGTACTACTTTCACTGACTTGGTCTCTTGCACGTTTTCATCTGGTAGATGCCATTAATATACTGTTTAACCAGAAGAAAATTAAGAATATAATTATAAATAGTATATTTAAAATATATTATTTAAGAATTACACTTAGATTGAACTGTATTGAAATAATCCGTTCGAACTAAGAATATTCCATTCGAACTTGTATATTTGTTCGAATGGAAGATTCTGTCCAATCGAACAGCCAATTAATATTCATTTGAATGGTAAGTTTTTGTTCGAACAGAAATAAATCTATTTGGCATCACCGCGTTCGAATGGAATAGAACCCGTTCGAACGAGATTGAACCCAAACAGCCATGGCTGAGTCAACTCAGCCATGGCCGAAACTCTAATCTACACCAAAAGAGCTCGATTAAATCAGTATAAATGATTAAGAAGTGCATCTAGATCACTTCTACCGATTAAAATCCATACATTTGATCAACTACACCAAAATGGGGGGATTTCGAATCCGAAATCCCCCCTCCCAAACAAAGCTCATTATTGACAAAAAAAATAACAATAGAGGCCCATACCTCTTAGAAGAGAAAAATGGGAGGATCTTTCAGCGGTTGAGCGGCGGAGATAAGGGAGGAGTCGGAGTAATCGGCGACTTAGGGTTTGAATGGTTTGTGTGAGTTTGATGGGAATCGAACTGAGTGTATAAAGATCGTGACACCTCGTTCGAATGGGTTTTTATTCCGTTCGAACGGTATTAAAATCCGTTTGAACTTGTCAATATCTCGTTCGAACGGTTATTACACTAATATATATTTAATTATATAACTATACTAATGTATAATAATACTGATATTACAAAGTACAAAAGTATAAAAATAATACTAATAATAGTATTATAATGCTTTAAGTTACTGTTTATATCCTAGTTACTGTATAGTTATTATAATATTATAATATAACTATATTATATCCTAGTTACTGTATAGTTATAACTATTGAATGAGTTATGATAACTATATAAGTTAATATGATTATAGTTATTCAATAAGTTATATATTACATCCTAGTTACTATACTATTATAGTATTATAGTATATTAGTATTATACTATTATAACTATTGAATGAGTTATATTAATAGTATTATAGTATAGTAGTTATAAGTAGCCTAGTACAATAAGTACTATATTATATCTTAGTTACTATATAATTATAACTATTGAATGAGTAATGATAACTATACAATTAGTTAATATGATTAATATATATAATATTTATTAGTTATATAGCTAGTACAATAAGTAATATATTACATCCTAGTTACTATACTATATATTAATAGAAAGATACTATATAGTTATAACTATTGAATGATAACTATACAAGTTACTTTGATTATTGTACAATATAGTTATAACTATTGAATTAATTATAACTATACAAGTTAATATGATTAATATATATATATATATTACTTATATATATAATATTTATTAGTTATATAGCTAATACAATAATGCTTGTAATGCCCAAATTGGGGAACAAATTTTATTTTTTGTTCACCTTTTTTTTGGCCAAATTGGGGCACAAATTTTATTTTTTATTTATTTAAAAAAATTTAAAATGTTAAATATTTGATGTAAAATGAAAATCCAAAAAAGGACTTATTAGTATATAAAATATCAAAAAGTTGGACTTTAGTTCGAACTCAATAAAGTACCGTTCGAACAATTTTATTTCGTGAAATGTGTTTGGTGGGAAACTTCGCGCCAAATACTCTGAATGTCAGTTCATTCGAACATAAAAAGTACTCATTCAAACGAAAAAAGCTTTGAATCTTCTGGACATTAGTAGAACATGCCAAGGAATATTCTATTTGTTTGTTCGAACTAGTAAATTTCTCGTTCGAACAAACATTACATCGCGGCAAAAGTTGGCGCAATTTGAAATTTTCGTGTTCGAATGAGTAAATGATCCGTTCGAATGTGACTTCACAGATTCAAATACCACAAACCTTCGGTTCATTTTCATTTTGTGCGAAATTTTGAAAGTTGTGGAGGTAGAGGAACATTCTTGGCCTCCAAGAGAAGGGATTCTTGAGAGAAGATTGAGAAGTATAAAAGGTAAGTAATATATTTTTGAATTATTTTTTGTGTTTCAAATTTCATAGCAAGTTGATTTATTGTTGGGTGTCTTAGAGTTATGCTATAATGTGTTTTATATCATTGTGTTTCTACAATATCATTTACAATAGAAGGAAACTAAACTAATGTGGATAATCCTGGATATTTAATGTCGTGAATTTGATATTTTCTAGATAAAGATTTTGGTCTCTATTTCACGTTTGGATTCTGGGAAAATACCGTTCGAATGCTATTATTTTCCGTTCGAACAGAATGGATTTAAATGCGAACCTGGGTTTGTACCGTTCGAACAAAATGAATTAAATAGGAAATGGAATTATATATATATAGTTATATATATAAAAATATATATATATAACAATAGTTATAATATATTTAGTTGATGCATATTCACAAATAAACCAAAACTCAATCAAACTTAGAAAGATATAAGTTTTTCGTAGTTGAAGAAGAATGGAAATCTAGAACTTAGTGTTGGGTGAAGAGTTAAGACTTTAGTGACTTCTTGTTGATATTCTTATAATCAAAATCACATGGAGCTCTTTTTTATTTTCTTTTTCCGATTTGAAACTTATCATTGAAATTGAAGACCCTCATTCTTGTGGTTCTTACTCAATCCGGTCCCAACTATTTTTAAATCTATTATTTCTATTACTTTTTGTGGAGTTCCTTCTCAGTACCAATTTTAGACTTTACGTTCGAACGGTGTAATAAATAATAATACACAAACTTCCTCTCGAAAAAACAATACACAAACAAACCAAAACACAATCAAATTTAGAAAATATAATATAGACCATAAAAATATATATAAAGTCATAGAAATATATTATACATAATTAATCAAATTTAGAAAGATTAAAATTAAAATACTGCATCTCCCATCTTCCATGTCCACCACCTTAGCATTGCCACCACCACTATTATTTAGGAATAAATTCAAGCGCAACTAACTCTTCAAATAAAGCATTGAGTTGTGAACTTCCGGAGTTCCCAAAACCGCTTTGGACATCTTGAGTTGGGTTTGTAAATAAGGAGCAAAAATACATCCCCGAGTACATTTCCTTCTCAATAATTTGCATGCTTCACAAGCAGAACCTCGCCTACCTCGCATCTTGATTGGTGGTGAGAGAGCATTTGGGGTTTAAAATATATAGACGGATTATGAGCTCGCATCCTTCTCAATTATTGATGAGCTCGCATCTCGTGATGCAAAAAGCACACCATAAAACTGGGCAATTGAAGCGGGAATTGCTTCAAGCCCCACAAAAAGAGAGCATAAACGATACCATCCGAGGGCCAAAGCTCATTCATCAATAATTCCTCTTATCGTCCTTGTGCACATTATGGATGGACAACATCCGTAAATTATGGGGATGATACAGCCGTAAATTATGGGGATGATACAGCCGTAAATTATGAGGATGATACATCCAGAACTCTCAACTCACATTTCTCACAAACACATTTCTCACAAACTCTCATTTCTCTCAACTCACATTTCTCACAAACACATTTCTCACAAACTCACATTTCTAACAAACTCACATTTCTCACACCACCGAGCTCTCATCTGACATTTCTCTCAACTCACATTTCTCATAAACACATTTCTCACAAACTCTCATTTCTCTCAACTCACATTTCATTGAAATGGCCAGCTATCATCCTTATAATATTGTTCCTGATTTGAATTGAGAACCATGTTTGCCATAAATATTATTTTTCACTCCTGATACTATCAATACCATGATAGTGACAGATAATTATTTCTTAAGCAAGAGTGATGCGGAGGTCATGGATGGAGCGAGAATAATGACATCTCAATATGCAACTGTTGTTACTACCATGAGCCGAAGGTTACTCCTCAGGGTAAGTGAGATAGAGATGCTTAAAAAACAAGTAAATTAATTGAATAATAAGCTTGCAAATAAACGAAAAAAAATATATATTAAAAAGAGAAAATAAGGAGTTAAAGCTGTCTATGGACTTGTATACAAAAAATTTGGAACCAAAAGTAACAGAGCTGGAGAGAATGTGAAAACAAATAGATGAACCAAAAGTAGTAGAGCTGGAGAAGGAAAGTGCCTTAAATGCGATCAACCCTGAGGAAAATGCAGGGAATGTCCTCAACCTTGAGAAAAATGCCTCAAATGCGCTCAACCCTGAGGAAGATGCTTAATATGCGTCTTAGCTATATGTTAATTGGCTATATGTATGGACTATATGTTTTATTTTATGTGTTGTTAGTTTGATTTATGTTTTGATATATGTATGAACTCTATATCCATTTTATATATGTTTTGATATATGTATGGATTATATATTAGTTTGATATATGTTTTGATGCTGAAAACTGTTTGCAATAGGATATTACATAGATGATAGGATATCACATAAATAGAATACGTTTGAATATACTTTTGATGGTGGTTATCCCATGAATTGGGTTTTTTGATAGACATTCTACAAATAATAGTTTTACGCAATGGATAAGAGTTGGATGTTGTTGGGAGATAGATTTGGACGAGACTATAAGGAGTATGCACAAGGGGTGAAGTTTTTTCTAGAGTTTGCTTGCATGAGCGTTGATAGTCGAGGATATATAAGATGTCCGTGCAAGAAGTGCAAGAATCTTAGTTCTTATAATTTTGTAGTAGTGGAGGATCATTTTTATTTGTAAATGGAATCGATCTTAAATACTCACCTTGGGTCTTACATGGCAAACCATTTCGCAAAGGAGTTAGATTTGGTAGTCAGACCAATCAAGTAGATGAGGGTAACAACACCGAAATAGAGGACATTAATGTGGATGATCCTGATGACAGTGACGATAATGGAAAGGATATGACTGAGATGTTAGGTGATCTGGGTGCATGAATGTTTGGGATGAGGGATGGAGAAGGAACATCTGCACAATCATTTGAGAGAAATGATAACTTTGGAAGATTGTAGGAGAATGCACATAGAGAGTTGTACGAGGGGTGCACTCGTCATAGCAAGTTGTCTTTTACGGTGAGGTTGCTTCATATTAAGTCTATTTGTCATATTTCTGCCAAAGCTATCGACATGTTACTTGAATTTGTTAAAGAGGCTCTTCCTTAGGATAATGTAGTACCTCGTAATTTTTATGAAGCGAAGCAATTGAAGCGAGGGCTAGGATTTGATTATAATATCATCCACGCTTGTAAAAATGATTGCATTCTTTACTGGCAACAATATGCAGAATTTGACTCATGCCCAGTGTGTCATGAGTCAAGATGGACATCTGATAAACGTAATGTACCCCACAAAGTTTTAAGACATTTTTCATTGATTCCTCGACTTCAAAAACTGTTTACATCAAGGATAATTGCGAAAGATATGTCGTGGCATCACATAGAAAGAGTCCAAAATGAAAACTTCCTCTCGCATCCAGCAGATTCTTTACAATGGAAGAAATTTGACAAAGAGTATCCATGGTTTGCCGAAGAACCTCGCAATGTACGTCTTGGTTTAGCAACGGATGGTTTTAATCCATTTGGCAACATGAGCACTTCTCATAGTACTTGGCCTGTCATATTAATGCCTTATAATTTGCCACCTTGGAAGTGTATGAAGGATCCTTATTTTATGATGACTCTATTGATACCAGGGCCAAGGTCACCAGGGAATGAATTAGATGTATATCTGCAACCACTGATTGCAGAGTTGAAAGAGTTGTGGGATCAGGGTGTCAATACATATGATGCAACTTCATCGCGGGAGTTCAAGATGCATGCCGCAGTAATGTGGACAATAAATGATTTTTCAGCATATGGAAATTTGTCTGGGTGGAGCACAAAAGGTAAAATGGCTTGTCCTGTTTGTAATAAAGATACACATTCTCAGTGGTTGAGTCATGGTAGGAAATTATGTTTTATGGGACATCGTCGTTATTTACCACATGATCATAGATGGCGTTCAAATAGAGCTATGTTTGATGGAAGGGTTGAGCGTAGGTTATCGCCACCAGAGTTATCTAGACATAATATTATCGTGCAGTTAGGGGATGTTTTAGAAAATAGATTTGGGAAACATACCAAGGTTCGAAAGAGAAAATGACAAGTAGTGGAGTTGAATTGGACAAAAAAAAGTATTTTTTTTGAGTTACCATACTGGTCTACATTGACACTGCGCCACAATCTAGATGTTATACACATTGAAAAGAATATATGTGAGAATATATTGGGTACTCTGATATCAATAGAAGGGAAGACAAAAGATACAGCTAATTCTCGTAAAGACTTGAAAGAGTTGGGGATAAGACCGGAGTTGCATTTGCAAGATAATGGGTCGTCAGCATATATGCCTATTGGAATGTATACACTCTCAAATGATGAGAGAAAGCAATTTTGTGATTGGTTCTTGACAATCAAATTACCCGATGGCTATGCTTCAAACATGTCAAGATGTGTTCGAACACATGATTGGAAGATAACTGGTCTTAAAAGTCATGACTGTCATGTATTTCTGCAGCGTTTGTTGCCGGTTGGTGTGCGTTAAAGCTTACTCGAGATGTTCGTATAGCTCTCACAGAATTAGGAGGATTTTTCAGAGACATTTGTAGGAGAACGTTGAAAGTTGATGCATTGTTAAAAATGGAAGCTGATATTGCAGTAATATTGTGCAAGTTGGAGAGTTTGTACCCGCCTTCATTCTTTGATGTAATGGTTCATTTGGCTGTGCACCTACCTCGTGAGGCTTTAGTCGCTGGTCCAGTTCAGTATAGATGGATGTATCCTATTGAACGTTTTTTAGGAAAATTGAAGCGATCTGTGGGGAATAAAGCTCGTCCAGAAGGTTCGATTGCTGAGTCATATATTGATAATGAGTGGCATACCTTTTGTTCAATGTATTTTCGTGGGGTTGATACTAGATTTACAAGACTAGACTGAAATTATGAGGGTGGAAGAGAGATGGGAGTCTTGTCGACATTTACCGTGTTTTCCCAGACAGTACATCCCATAGGCGCACAAAGGGGCTACGACCTATGTGGGTGAGAGTTTGAAAGAGCTCGATGGTATGTCTTGAATAACTGTGCAGAGATTGACCACTATTTGAGGTTAGTGATGATCCTCTAAATTAATTATGTATAATAATATAACATTTTTCGTTGCTACAAATTAATCATTCACACGAACCTGCGCAGTGAACATATACAACTACTTCGCACGAATGGTGTAACTGACGTAGAAAGAACGCATGAAGAGGAATTTGCTTCATGATTTGAACATACAGTAATACTGTAAAGTTTCATTTTATAATATGAATTTCATACCACTAAAATCTATCCTTTTTTTATATAATAATATTTATTGATATAGGTTGTATCAAAATATGGTGAAAATTCAGAAGAAATTTCACCATAATTGTATGCTCTGGCATGTGGTCTGTCTAGGCGGGCCATCCAGTACTTAGGATGTTTGGTGCGTGGATATAGATTTCACACAGTTGACAGAGAAAGATATAGGAAAACTCAAAATTGTGGGGTTGTAGTCGAAGGAAGTCATGCGGATGATAACATTGACTTCTATGGAATTGTGAAAAATATTATAGTGTTGAAATACGTGGGAGGATATATGGTCTGGTTGTTTAAATGTAATTGGTGGGATGTCTCAAATCCTAGGTTGGGAGTCCGTAACGATAATTATTTTGTGAGTGTCAATACATCTCGCACATGGTATGAGGACGATCCTTTCGTTCTCGCTTGCCAAGTGAATCAAGTATTTTATTTAGATGATCCAGAATACGGAAACCCATGGCAGGTAGTGGAGAAGTTTGCACCAAGAAATGTATATGATACTATTCCAGAGACAGAAGAACCTTTAGAAGAAGTTGATACTCCAGCAAATGAAAAAGCATATCAAGAAAACAAAGTAGGCATCAATCTATTTGTTGATCTCAGCCAATATGATATGGTCCCATTGCATAGAGAAGATGTTCAACCCGAAGTAATTGAGGGTGAAATATTAGAAGACGATGAATCTACTGAAGTGTCTAGCGAGGATGAGGGTGATTGGTCTAGCAAAACAAATAGTGAATGAATTTCAAATATCAATTTTTGTAAGTATTATTTGTATAAATATATCTATAATGTTTGTTTGAATAATAATTTGTTACAATTTCAAATAGATATGCCTCATAAATGTAAAGCAACACGTGTGCCATCCCCATCCATTACTGATTCCCCGTGTGGTTCACCTATCATGAATAGTGAGCCAACACTATCAGACTCAGAACAAGATATTTTATCAAATTAAATACTACAGTTTATGCTCAATTTATGTAATATATCTATAAAATAAAAGTATTTAATTCAAATACTTGCTTTAATTACTGTATATAGCTGTTGTAGGTCAGCGCTGAGGTAGAGGCACTACGAGGGGTGTCTGCATAGAAAAAGTAAGGAAAGTTGGTTAAATTAAAGTTGATATTCATGATTATCACATCGGTGGCTCTGGAGATTCAACAGCATGGCTTGCTTCTTTTGTTGGTACGCTGACTTGCACGTATGCACCTATTGCTACATGCTCTTTGTCTAAAGTTCCCCAAGAAGTTAAAGATCACATCAAAAATTGTTGTTTGGTAATAACCTACATCTCAAGTAACTAAGTATTATTCATTTTACTTTTTGAATATTTCGTATTTATACTAATTCCTTATAATTATTGGAAGGATGAGTTTGAGCTTGATTTTGGCTGACGAGAGGATCGATTAACGATTGAGGAGTTGATGTCGAATGCATTTCGGAGGTACAAAGGTCGATGTCATGCACATTATAAGAAGTTCAGTACTACAATAGAGGCGCGCCAAAATCCATTCCAAGCAATGCCACCAAATGAATGGGAGAAGGTTTGTGATATGAAGATCCTGATCCTTATCAGGTAATTACGCTGCTCTATTTTTTTAATAGTATATTATGATAGATGTATTAAACATATAGATATATTTTTTTTATTTTTTTAGCAACGGGAGTACTGTGAACAAAGCAAATAGATCAAACTTGAAGATACACCATCATGCGGGTTCTCGATCTTTTCATCGTTTGTCTAACAAAATGGTAAGTTATTCTACTCCCTATTAAATATTAACATATAATACACTTTTCTGATTTAAGTTTCTATATATATATATATTTTTTTTGCAGAAAGAAGAAAGTCCTGCTGACTATGATCTGACCCAATTGTATGCAAAATCACATAAAAAATCGTGATGGTGTTTGGACCAGTCCCGAAGCAGAGGCAAATTATGTAAGTTTAAGTTTCTTTAATTCCATTGTGACTATAGTTTTGTTACTTATACTAACTAATATGTTTTTGTTTTTGTAGGACAAGATGATATCTCTCAAGGAAGTTAATGCGGATCCATCTGATGCATCATCTGTCAACGATGTTCAGATCCTTTCTCAAGTTCTTGGATCACGTTCTGGATATTTGAGGGGCTTAGGACGTTGCGTTAAACCATCTTCAACATCATCATCCTCTTCTCAAGCTAGATCGAATGACGACAAAACTAAAAAAATTGGAGGAAGCAGCACTTGAAATAGAGCGATTGAGGTCTAAGGAAAAGAGTTGTTGACCAGATTAGATCAAGCAGCAGATCTTGAGACAGATGATTAGAAGAGAACATGCAGAAGAGATTGGAGATGGAGGTACAAAAAGCTATGCTTCAGTTGCAGTCAGTTATGTCACAAAACTCTACACCACCACCATAATTGTAAAAGTTTTTTTTTTCTTTAGGGTTAATACATTATAAAGTTTCAAAACATTTGAACAATTGACATTTGAATTATATTTTGTGTAATACTAATATGGTATTTTTAATTAATTTGGTTCTGTTCTGTATGTTTCATACCGTTCGAAAGGTAAATAACAAGTTCGAACGGTAAAGTACCATTTCTAAATCCATTCGAATAAACAAATAACCATTCGAACAAAAAAATAACCCATTCGAACGAATACACGGAATACAGTTCGAACGGACGGACGTAATTTGCTTCGAACAAAATTTATTGGTTCGAACAGTATCAAATATTGTTATTTGTTCGATTCAAAATTTTATTTCGTTCGAATGGACGGGTAGGTTCGAACGGAAAATATTCCATTCGAACACTCATTTCGTTCGAACAGTATAATATGGTCATTTGTTCGATTCAAAATTTTATTTCGTTCGAATGAACGTCTCGGTTCGAACGGAAAAAATATTCCATTCGAACAAGATATTGAGACGAAATTAGTTCATCTAAAAAAAAATTATCCGTTCGAACGGTTTC
>CM056945.1:9276816-9459513 GCA_029856935.1 Cyclocarya paliurus
TTTGAATTGAGAACCATGTTTGCCATAAATATTATTTTTCACTCCTGATACTATCAATACCATGATAGTGACAGATAATTATTTCTTAAGCAAGAGTGATGCGGAGGTCATGGATGGAGCGAGAATAATGACATCTCAATATGCAACTGTTGTTACTACCATGAGCCGAAGGTTACTCCTCAGGGTAAGTGAGATAGAGATTGCTTAAAAACAAGTAAATTAATTGAATAATAAGCTTGCAAATAAACGAAAAAAAATATATATTAAAAAGAGAAAATAAGGAGTTAAAGCTGTCTATGGACTTGTATACAAAAAATTTGGAACAAAAGTAACAGAGCTGGAGAGAATGTGAAAACAAATAGATGAACCAAAAGTAGTAGAGCTGGAGAAGGAAAGTGCTTAAATGCGATCAACCCTGAGGAAAATGCAGGGAATGTCCTCAACCTTGAGAAAATGCCTCAAATGCGCTCACCCTGAGGAAGATGCTAATATGCGTCTTAGCTATATGTTAATTGGCTATATGTATGGAACTATATGTTTTATTTTATGTGTTGTTAGTTTGATTTATGTTTTGATATATGTATGAACTCTATATCCATTTATATATGTTTTGATATATGTATGGATTATATATTAGTTTGATATATGTTTTGATGCTGTGAAAACTGTTTGCAATAGGATATTACATAGATGATAGGATTCACATAAATAGAATACGTTTGAATATACTTTTGATGGTGGTTATCCCATGAATTGGGTTTTTTGAATAGACATTCTACAAATAATAGTTTTACGCAATGGATAAGAGTTGGATGTTGTTGGGAGATAGACTTGGACGAGACTATAAGGAGTATGCACAAGGGGTGAAGTTTTTCTAGAGTTTGCTCGCATGAGCGTTGATAGTCGAGGATATATAAGATGTCCGTGCAAGAAGTGCAAGAATCTTAGTTCTTATAATTTTGTAGTAGTGGAGGATCATTTATTTGTAAATGGAATCGATCCTAAATACTCACTTGGGTCTTACATGGCAAACCATTTCGCAAAGGAGTTAGATTTGGTAGTCAGACCAATCAAGTAGATGAGGGTAACAACACGAAATAGAGGACATTAATGTGGATGATCCTGATGGACAGTGACGATAATGGAAGGATATGACTGAGATGTTAGGTGATCTGGGTGCAGGAATGTTTGGGATGAGGATGGAGAAGGAACATCTGCACAATCATTTGAGAGAAATGATAACTTTGGAAGATTGTGGGAGGATGCACATAGAGAGTTGTATGAGGGGTGCACTCGTCATAGCAAGTTGTCTTTTACGGTGAGGTTGCTTCATATTAAGTCTATTTGTCGTATATTCTGCCAAAGCTATCGACATGTTACTTGAATTTGTTAAAGAGGCTCTTCCTCAGGATAATGTAGTACCTCGTAATTTTTATGAAGCGAAGCAATTGAAGCGAGGGCTAGGATTTGATTATAATATCATCCACGCTTGTAAAAATGATTGCATTCTTTACTGGCAACAATATGCAGAATTTGACTCATGCCCAGTGTGTCATGAGTCAAGATGGACATCTGATAAACGTAATGTACCCCACAAAGTTTTAAGACATTTTTCATTGATTCCTCGACTTCAAAAACTGTTTACATCAAGGATAATTGCGAAAGATATGTCGTGGCATCACATAGAAAGAGTCTAAAATGAAAACTTCCTCTCGCGTCCAGCAGATTCTTTACAATGGAAGAAATTTGACAAAGAGTATCCATGGTTTGCCGAAGAACCTCGCAATGTACGTCTTGGTTTAGCAACGGATGGTTTTAATCCATTTGGCAACATGAGCACTTCTCATAGTACTTGGCCTGTCATATTAATACCTTATAATTTGCCACCTTGGAAGTGTATGAAGGATCCTTATTTTATGATGACTCTATTGATACCAGGGCCAAGGTCACCAGGGAATGAATTAGATGTATATCTGCAACCACTGATTGCAGAGTTGAAAGAGTTGTGGGATCAGGGTGTCAATACATATGATGCAACTTCATCGCGGGAGTTCAAGATGCATGCCGCAGTAATGTGGACAATAAATGATTTTTCAGCATATGAAATTTGTCTGGGTGGAGCACAAAAGGTAAAATGGCTTGTCCTGTTTGTAATAAAGATACACATTCTCAGTGGTTGAGTCATGTAGGAAAATATGTTTTATGGGACATCGTCGTTATTTACCACATGATCATAGATGGCGTTCAAATAGAGCTATGTTGATGAAGGGTTGAGCGTAGGTTATCGCCACCAGAGTTATCTAGACATAATATTATCGTGCAGTTAGGGGATGTTTTAGAAAATAGATTTGGGAAACATACCAAGGTTCGAAAGAGAAAATGACAAGTAGTGGAGTTGAATTGGACAAAAAAAAGTATTTTTTTTGAGTTACCATACTGGTCTACATTGACACTGCGCCACAATCTAGATGTTATGCACATTGAAAAGAATATATGTGAGAATATATTGGGTACTCTGATGTCAATAGAAGGGAAGACAAAAGATACAGCTAATTCTCGTAAAGACTTGAAAGAGTTGGGGATAAGACCGGAGTTGCATTTGCAAGATAATGGGTCATCAGCATATATGCCTATTGGAATGTATACACTCTCAAATGATGAGAGAAAGCAATTTTGTGATTGGTTCTTCACAATCAAATTACCCGATGGCTATGCTTCAAACATGTCAAGATGTGTTCGAACACATGATTGGAAGATAACTGGTCTTAAAAGTCATGACTGTCATGTATTTCTGCAGCATTTGTTGCCGGTTGGTGTGCGTTAAATGCTTACTCGAGATGTTCGTATAGCTCTCATAGAATTAGGAGGATTTTTCAGAGACATTTGTAGGAGAACGTTGAAAGTTGATGCATTCTTAAAAATGGAAGCTGATATTGCAGTAATATTGTGCAAGTTGGAGAGTTTGTACCCGCCTTCATTCTTTGATGTAATGGTTCATTTGGCTGTGCACCTACCTCGTGAGGCTTTAGTCGCTGGTCCAGTTCAGTATAGATGGATGTATCCTATTGAATGTTTTTTAGGAAAATTAAAGCAATCTGTGGGGAATAAAGCTCGTCCAGAAGATTCGATTGCTGAGTCATATATTGATAATGAGTGGCATACCTTTTGTTCAATGTATTTTCGTGGGGTTAATACTAGATTTACAAGACTAGACTGAAATTATGAGGGTGGAAGAGAGATGGGAGTCTTGTCGACATTTACCGTGTTTTCCCAGACAGTACATCCCATAGGCGCACAAAGGGGCTACGACCTATGTGGGTGAGAGTTTGAAAGAGCTCGATGGTATGTCTTGAATAACTGTGCAGAGATTGACCACTATTTGAGGTTAGTGATGATCCTCTAAATTAATTATGTATAATAATATAACATTTTTCGTTGCTACAAATTAATCATTCACACGAACCTGCGCAGTGAACATATACAACTACTTCGCACGAATGGTGTAACTGACGTAGAAAGAACGCATGAAGAGGAATTTGCTTCATGATTTGAACATACAGTAATACTGTAAAGTTTCATTTTATAATATGAATTTCATACCACTAAAATCTATCTTTTTTTATATAATAATATTTATTGATGTAGGTTGTATCAAAATATGGTGAAAATTCAGAAGAAATTTCACCAGAACTGTATGCTCTGGCATGTGGTCCGTCTAGGCGGGCCATCCAGTACTCAGGATGTTTGGTGCGTGGATATAGATTTCACACAGCTGACAGAGAAAGATATAGGAAAACTCAAAATTGTGGGGTTGTAGTCGAAGGAAGTCATGGGATGATAACATTGACTTCTATGGAATTGTGAAAGATATTATAGTGTTGAAATACGTGGGAGGATATATGGTCTGGTTGTTTAAATGTAATTGGTGGGATGTCTCAAATCCTAGGTTGGGAGTGCGTAACGATAATTATTTTGTGAGTGTCAATACATCTCGCACATGGTATGAGGACGATCCTTTCGTTCTCGCTTGCCAAGCGAATCAAGTATTTTATTTAGATGATCCAGAATACGGAAACCCATGGCAGGTAGTGGAGAAGTTTGCACCAAGAAATGTATATGATACTATTCCAGAGACAGAAGAACCTTCAGAAGAAGTTGATACTCTAGCAAATGAAGAAGCATATCAAGAAAACGAAGTAGGCATCAATCTATTTGTTGATCTCAGCCAATATGATATGGTCCCATTGCATAGAGAAGATGTTCAACCCGAAGTAATTGAGGTGAAATATCAGAAGACGATGAATCAACTGAAATGTCTAGCGAGGATGAGGGTGATTGGTCTAGCAAAACAGATAGTGAATGAATTTCAAATATCAATTTTTGTAAGTATTATTTGTATAAATATATCCATAATGTTTGTTTGAATAATAATTTGTTACAATTTCAAATAGATATGCCTCCTAAACGTAAAGCAACACGTGTGCCATCCCCATCCATTACTGATTCCCCGTGTGGTTCACCTGTCATGAATAGTGAGCCAACACTATCAGACTCAGAACAAGGTATTTTATCAAATTAAATACTACAGTTTATGCTCAATTTAGGTAATATATCTATAAAATAAAAGTATTTAATTCAAATACTTGCTTTAATTACTGTATATAGCTGTTGTAAGCCAGCGCCGAGGTAGAGGCACTACGAGGGGTGTCTGCATAGAAAAAGTAAGGAAAGTTGGTAAAATTAAAGTTGATATTCCTGATTATCACACCGGTGGCTCTGGAGATTCAGCAGCATGGCTTGCTTCTTTTGTTGGTACGCTTACTCGCACGTATGCACCTATTGCTACATCCTCTTGGTCTAAAGTTCCCAAGAAGTGAAAGATCACATCAAAAATTGTTGTTTGGTAATAACCTACATCTCAAGTAACTAAGTATTATTCATTTTACTTTTTGAATATTTCGTATTTATACTAATTCCTTATAATTATTGGAAGGATGAGTTTGAGCTTGATTTTGGCTGACGAGAGGATCGATTAACGATTGAGGAGTTGATGTCGAATGCATTTCGGAGGTACAAAGGTCGATGTCATGCACATTATAAGAAGTTCAGTACTACAATAGAGGCGCGCCAAAATCCATTCCAAGCAATGCCACCAAATGAATGGGAGAAGGTTTGTGATATGTTTGAAGATCCTTCTTATCAGGTTATTTTGCTGCTCTATTTTTTTAATAGTATATTATGATAGATGTATTAAACATATAGATATTTTTTTTTATTTTTTTTAGCAACGGAGTACTGTGAACAAATCAAATAGATCAAACTTGAAGATACACCATCATGCGGGTTCTCGATCTTTTCATCATTTGTCTAACAAAATGGTAAGTTATTCTACTCCCTATTAAATATTAACATATAATACACTTTTCTGATTTAAGTTCTAATATATATATATATATTTTTTTTGCAGAAAGAAGAAAGTCCTGCTGACTATGATCTGACCCAATTGTATGCAAAATCACATAAAAATCGTGATGGTGTTTGGACCAGTCCCGAAGCAGAGGCAAATTATGTAAGTTTAAGTTTCTTTAATTCCATTGTGACTATAGTTTTGTTACTTATACTAACTAATATGTTTTTGTTTTTGTAGGACAAGATGATATCTCTCAAGGAAGTTAATGCGGATCCATCTGATGCATCATCTGTCAACGATGTTCAGATCCTTTTCAAGTTCTTGAATCACGTTCTAGATATTTGAAGGGTTTAGGATGTTGCGTTAAACCATCTTCAACATCATCATCCTCTTCTCAAGCTAGATCGAATGACGACAAAACTAAAAAATTGGAGGAAGCAGCACTTGAAATAGAGCGATTGAGGTCTAAGGAAAAAGAGTTGCTGACCAGATTAGATCAAGCAGCAGATCTTGAGACAAGATTAGAAGAGAACATGCAAAAGAGATTGGAGATGGGGGTACAAAAAGCTATGCTTCAGTTGCAGTCAGTTATGTCACAAAACTCTACACCACCACCATAATTGTAAAAGTTTTTTTTTTCTTTAGGGTTAATACATTATAAAGTTTCAAAACATTTGAACAATTGATATTTGAATTATATTTTGTGTAATACTAATATGGTATTTTTAATTAATTTGGTTCTGTTCTGTATGTTTCATACAGTTCGAAAGGTAAATAACTAGTTTGAACGGTAAAGTACCATTTCTAAATCCATTCGAATAAACAAATAACTATTCGAACAAAAAATAACCCATTCGAACGAATAACACGGAATACAGTTCGAACGGACGTAATTTGCATTCGAACAAAATTTATTGGTTCGAACAGTATCAAATATTGTTATTAGTTTGATTCAAAATTTTATTTCGTTCGAATGGACGGGTAGGTTCGAACGGAAAATATTCCATTCGAACACTCATTTCGTTCGAACAGTATCAAATGTGGTCATTTGTTCAATTCAAAATTTTATTTCGTTCGAATGAACGTCTCGGTTTGAACGGAAAAATATTCCATTCGAACAAGATATTGAGACGAAATTAGTTCATCTCAAAAAAAATTATCCGTTCGAGCGGTTTCGACTGGTTCCGCAAAATTTTGTCTCCAAAAGTGATTTTTGGAGATAAAATTCAAATTTCGTCTCCAAAAAAATTTTAAGACAGCCTTTTGGAGACAAATTAGAGATAAAAATTTTTCATCTCCAATTCTTTTTTGGGACGAAATTGTGATTTTTTGAGACAAAATTTTTTGTCTCAAAAAACCATTTCTCTTGTAGTGATAGCTTCTCACAAGAGTGTACATTTAATATTACTCTTTTAATAGTGAGCCTTATTTTTTCAAACAGAATATGCATAATTAACATACTCGATAATTACATCTAGCATTACTCATTTATGAAATATGATCCTAAAGTAGTTGGCATGCAACGATATGATCATGAGGAGCAATATACAACTAAGACATCCCGTAGAACACAAATAAAACTCCATCAACTATTTTCTTTTTTATCTTCATGTTTTGATTCTAGTTTTTAATATCTTTTATCTTGATATTAAAAGCTAACGAATTAGGATTTTAATTTTGGAGTTCTTGTGCGAACTCTAAGATCTATAGTAAAAGTGAAATGGATTCATTTAATTATTATAAGTAAGCCCAACTCCTGCATTTAATTATTAATGATGTAAAATCTACTTTGTATACCTATCTTTTTTCCCTTGTCAAAGTCTGAGAGAACCTTTTGCTTAATTTGCTGATCGATGCAGGGAAAAATGCAACAAAGAGTGTACGTGTTTCCACTTGGAAATAAAAAATAATAAAAGCCCATTTGAAATATTGTTACGGTTTTAAGAAATAGAAAAGTCTCAAAGTAACCATTTCCATTTTATGTTTCTTGTTTTTTAACAAAGTATCAACCATATTTGTACTCGCCAAATGTATGCATATATATATATATATATATATATATCATGTCATGTGTGTGTATATATATATATATATATTTCTCTGTGTGTGTAAGTACATATAAATTCTATATATGCTGCTACTATGATAGATGTTAACTATGCTTTAACTCTTAAGTCTTGAATGGGCTAGTCTTCTTCAAATGATACAAATATGTATATATGGTACTTGCTATTGATTCACAAATTTGTCAAACCATTCGTGGAAACAAAAATACAATTTGATCACAATGCATGTTTAAACATGTTAGCTATCAGCATTGGCCTCTCAGCATTGTTTGTGGTAGGTTCTTCAATATATTGTGGACTCAAGAGAAAAAGACTCTCAAGTTGAAAGAGAAATTCTTCCAACAAAATGGTGGCTTGTTGTTGCAACAAAAACTCTCAAATGATAGAACTTCCATGGAGACGGCCAAAATCTTTAGTGCGGAAGAACTTGAAAAAGCTACAAACAATTACGATGAGAGTAGAGTACTTGGTCAAGGAAGCTATGGAACTGTTTATAGAGGAGTCTTACCAGATAATAAACTGGTCGCCATTAAAAAATCAAAACTTTGTGATCAGAGCCAAATTGAGCAATTCATAAATGAGGTGATTGTGCTTACCCAAATTAACCATAGAAACGTCGTTAAGCTATTAGGTTGTTGTCTAGAAACAGAAGTGCCATTACTAGTTTATGAATTCATCACAAATGGAACTCTTTCAGCCCACATTCATGATAAAGTCCTATCATCCTCACTATCATGGAGAAAGCGTTTGAAGATAATAGTAGATACTGCAGGAGCACTTGCATACTTGCATTTTTCGACTTCCACGCCAATTATATACAGGGATGTTAAACCTGCAAATATACTTTTGGATGATAACTATTTAGCAAAGGTGTCTGACTTTGGAACTTCAAGATTGGTCCCACTTGATCAAACACAATTAACTACTTTGGTGAAGGGAACTTTGGGTTACTTAGACCCAGAATACTTCCATAGCAGTCAACTTACAGAAAAAAGTGATGTCTACAGCTTTGGGGTTGTTGTGGCAGAGTTATTGACTGGTAAGAAAGCACTTTCTTTTGATAGGCTTGAAAGCAATAGAAGTTTGGCAGTAATCTTTAGTTCTGCAGTAAAAGAGGATCGCTTACATCAAATTCTTGAAGACCACATTGTAAGCAATGGTAATATTAATGAGATAAAGGAAGTTGCTTAGCTTGTAAAGCAGTGCTTAAGTGTAAGAGGAGAGGAAAGGCCAAATATGAAGGAAGTGGCAATGGAGCTAGAGGGGTTGAGAAGTATGGATCAAAAGCATCAATGGGGGAAAGGTTGATCTCTATACAAAAGAGGCTAAATGCTGCGTCACTCCACCTGCACAGTACTCTTTCAGCATTAATGGTGTCAATAATGGTTGCTCTTCGACCAGCACAACAATGGGGTATGAAAGTATGAGAAACCAAGACTTGAAACCAAGTCAATTGCTTATATATATACACTCTCTTTCATTTTCATGTCTAATATGTCTAATGTCTTCTTGGTACCTTCTCTTTTATGTCATAAAACATTATTTCTATTAGATCATGTACCTCGCAATTATATGTTTTAATTGATGTTGTAGTGTTGTCATCTTTCATTATGTTTTTGTGATCTATAATAATTAAGAACACCTTCTTGACTGATTACGTTCACTCAACTAAAAGGCTTTCTCTCACTTCTTTTTTTAATCTTCCTTAACGTACGCTAGAGATGTGATATGCATACGTCACTTGTATATAACTTTTGAAAAAGTCTATAGGCAACAGGCCAGGGGAACCGTGGGGGCACCGCGTCCCATGTTGAAAAATTAAATGACGTCGTTTGCCTATAACAACCCAAAAAGAGTCATTTCTCCCTTTCTGCCCATTTCCAGAGCTACCTTCCATCTTCCCTCCTTCGTCTTCCTCAAGCACGATTCCCCCCATACAGCCCCACCTTCCCACTCAAAATCAACACACAAAACTGACATGCAGTCCCTTCAAAGCCGAAAGCTCTGCCTCTCCCTTCGATCCTCTACCTCCCCCTTTTAATTTTCAAAGAATAAGCCCCAAAGTAAAATTCAGTACCTGGTGTGCTAACTTTCGATACATTGCCTTGATTTCCTTGCTAGTGGCAGACTTTGGAACCCCAAGAGTGGCATAGTAGTCCCGAAAGCATTAGCTACTAATCTAAAGTGCCCCGCAAAGACCCCTGTATTGAATTTCATACAAGAAGAATAAGAAAAAAGAGAGATGAAGTTATTGTGGACCTGAAATTGGGTCCCACTGAAGAAAGAAGGCGAAGAAGAAGAAAAGACAGAAGCAGAAGCAGAAGAATATGGTGAGAAGAGAGATGGCTGGAGAAGTGAGAGAGACGTGATGGCCATTGAAATGTTGGTGTGTGGTTGTGGGAAGATGAGAAAGTGTCTGATAAAAGTCCTAAGGGCAACAGAAAAAGAATAAGCGGTGTTCTTTCTTTTTTTTTTGGGCTGACGTGGCAGCCGATTCCCCCCATGGTTTCACAGCTCAGTTGCCTATAGCAGAGCTGATAACTTTATCGTTAGCAGGAAAGGCTTTTGCTTGCATTAATATGAAGGCATGTTTGGATTCTCCTACTATCTCATAATTTTGTAAATAATAGTGAAATAGTTTAAGTGAAGATATTTTACTATGTTTTGAGGAAGAAGAGAGAAAAAAATTGTATAAAAATATTATAAAGCTAGAAAATTGTTTGAATATAATTTTTAATATTATATTTTTTTAAGTAAAGTTGTATTGATTTGTGTATTTTGTATTAAAGTTAGTAAAAGTTATAATAATTTTTATGTTTGAATAATGATTAGGTAATGCTTAAATGAAAATTCTGAAAATTTAAAATTGCAAAGAATTTTTGTCTAGGTGATGTTTGGGAATAAAATTATGATAAGTTTTGAAACTTCTAAACTTATATTTAAAATGTTCTGAGAATTCTCATAGTGTCTACACATAAGTTAAAATTAATGTTTTTCCAACTTATTATGATAATGACAATGTTCATGATTTTTATAGCTAATGATAAGAATATTTTAGAAACCAAACTTGTATTTAAAATGCATTTAAAATGTTCTAAGACACTTGTTCAAAGACTTACGCCTATTTTCTCTAGATTAATCTCTCCTGAGCAAGGAGCTCTTCTTCCTGGTAGAAGCATCTTTGACAACATAAGTTTGCTTCAAGAAGTGGTACACTCGATTAATTCTAAAACAAGAAATGGTAACATCTTGATGAAGGTCAATGTGGCAAAAGCTTATGATAGTCTTGAATGGGATTTTTTATTGCATGTTATCAAAGCATTTGGGTTTTCTTTGCAAGTTTGCAATTTGATTCGTAATTGTATTTCCTCACCTTGGTTCTCGGTAGTTATGAATGGTGTCTCGAAATATTTTTTTAAAGGAGGGAGGGGTCTTCGGCAAGGTAATCCTTTATCTCCTCTCCTATTTATTTTAGTAGAGGAGGTTTTATCTATATTGCTAAAATAGGGTTTTGGTGAAGGCAAGATAGAGCCTTTCTCTCATCCTCGAGGTGTTCCTCTCATTTCTCATTTGCTTTATGTAGATGATATCGTTATCTTTTCAAATGGTAGTCTGAAATCGTTGAGGAATATTGTGAGAATTTTTTATCTTTATGAAAGTTGGTCAGGCCAGAGCATTAGTGTTGGTGAATCTTCACTTCATTTTTCCAAAGCAATCAGTCTAGTTCGGCGTCAGCTCCTTTTGCATGAAACTGGTTTTCAGGAAGGAGGATTTCCCTTTCGGTACCTGGGTGTTCCAATCGTCTTAGGTAGGCTGAAAGTAGTTCATGTTGATGACATGGTGCAGAAAATTTGTGGTAGAATCAGTGGTTGGAAAGCAAAATTATTGTCTCAAGGTGCTCGGTTGACATTGATACGACATATTTTGATGAGTCTATCGATGCATCTACTTTCTTGTATGCATGTTCCTAAAGCCGTCTTGGAGAGAATTATTGGATGTCTTAGGAAATTTTTTCGGGGATCTTCAAATGGGTGAGATAAACGGTGTTGGCAATCTTGGAAGAAGATTTGTCTCCAAGTGGTGGAAGGAGGGTTACGAATAAAAAGGTTGGTGGATATTCAATGTTCTCTTCATGTAAAATTTGCATGGAAGCTGTTACATGAGAAGTCTCTGTGGATGAATTTTTTCCGAGCTAAGTATGTGAAGAATAATCATGTGACCTTGGTGGATCCTTGTAAAGGCTCAAGAAATTGGCGTATGATTGTGAGGTGTCTTCCGTTGGCATTAAACCATTCTCGTTGGAAAATAAGAGAGGGTAGAGTCTCTTTTTGGCATGATAAATGGTCTGATGAGGGGCCTTTGAAAAACCAATTTCTGACTTGTCCTTTTCCAAAGATTTTGATTCAAGAGTGTAGACTTGATAATGAATGGGATTTTGACTTGCTAGTGCAGCAGGTTGGGGCAGATAGAGTTTATGATATTATGCACAGTTTGGGTCAACGTAAGGATGGTGAGGATATTTTGGTGTGGACTGAAAATGCTGATGGGAAGTTTACTACAAAAAGTACTTGGTCTTGTTTACGTGTTTGTGCTCCGGAGGTTACTTGGTCAAAGTGGGTATGGAACTCTTCCTTACCCAAAAAAGTTTCAGTGATAGTATGGAAAGTTTTTCCGAATGCGTTGAGTGTGGATGATAATGTTCGCAAGATTGGTATCCCTCTTGTATACAAATGCAACTATTGTGTCCTTGGGGAATATGAGAACTTAAATCATGTTTTGGCAAAAGGGGAGTTTGCTGAACTAATCTGGGACAAAGTTTTTTTTTGTGTGGGTTTACAACCAATGCGAGGGAGGGGATGGCGGAATAGAGCAGACTGCTGGTTCCAAAAAGCTAAAAATGCTTCAAAGTTGGCTCACTTTTTGGTATCATTCCTTGTATTGTTCTACGGTGTCTTTGGAAAAGAAGGTTCAAAGCTAGAATGGAAGATACTAATGAATTAGTCTAGGTGATTTGGGTGAGAATTAAACATCAGGTGGGTTGGTTGGCACTGAAATTGAAGGACAAAGAGGAGTTCACGTATCAAGACCAAATGATATTGAAATTGCTAGAAGTCCCGTTCACTTTGGTGCCTTCGAAGTTGACTATTTTAGTTCGTTGGCATCTTGTGGCTGGTTGTATAAAGCTAAACTCGGATGGAAGTTGTGTTGGCAACCCAGGTACGATGGGAGCAGGGCATCTTTTGAGATCATCACGGTAATTTCTTGGCTGCTTCCTCTAATTTTTTTGGTGATGGGACGAATAATATAGTTGAATTACTAGGATTGTTATCTGGATTGAGGTTTTCTACATCTTTTGGGTTCCTTAATCTTGATATTGAGATGGATTCTATGGTGGTTATAAAATGGTTGAGGGCTAAGGGATGTTCGATATGGTATTTGGAAGATTTTTGGGAAGATATTCAGGATTTGTTGAGAGGGATGAATGTTATGTTTCATCATATTTATCGGGAAGGAAAATCTTCTGTGGATTACCTTGCAAAACTAGGCGTGGAAGGTATGACAACGCATTGGGTGGTGTTTGATAATATTCCGACGTTGCTAAGAGGTTTTTTAAAAACTGAAAAACTTGGACTTCCTCAGCTCCGTACATAGGTTGGTTTGTGTATAGGCTTGTGTTTTGAGTCTTGATGGGTGGTTAGTGTTTTATTTGATTTTAATAAGGTGGTTTTTCGTGCCGTTGGTTTATTTTATTGGCTTGGTTTGACACTTGGTTTTGCGTTAGTTCATAGTGTCATACTCTGTAAACCTCCAAGTGTAATAATGTTACCACGGTATTCCTCCGCCATAAGCGAGGTTTTTTTTTAATAAACTTGGGACGGGATCGCTATGTGTGTGACTACTGGTTTTTTAAAAATAAAAATAAAAAAATGCTTTAGACTAAAAAAACCTTTTTTTTTCTTTTTATACTAGGAGGAGGAGGGTTTTGAATTCAAATTCTTCATTTTGAAGAACATATCTATATGCTATGGCGCAATCAAACTCTTGGAAAACCAAAGAAGTATTAAATGGAAAGGATTTGGTTACTGTATTTTACTGGCAATAACTATTGGATATTGATTGGTTCTTGCATGGCGTTAGCTAGTTAATGTGTCCGAAGTGAAGCACTACTGACATTTCTTGGAATAATGCACCAAATGGAAATTCTACTCATAGCACCTTAGATTTAACACTCATGTAGCATAACGTCATTAATGTCAGGCAGCCAAAGTCAATATAATATAGTTGTTTATTTCTCAAGCAACTGTTCCTCTCCGTCTTGTTATTTCATACATGTAAAATTTTCAGCTCGACTTTTACAAACACATGAGCAAACACCATTACAAACATTTTTCAATGCTCAAAATCGTCGCAAATACCCTCAATAATCGTTGCATTTGATCAATTTCGACGATTTTTAATTCGCTGCATTTTTTATAAACTTAAGCTGTCACTTCTAATCAATTTCAGCGATAGGAAAAAATCTTCCTAAAAATATACTTGTAACACACCTGTAAAGGACATGTTTCACTCTGCCAACCACACAGAGGACCTGCAATGAACAAAGTGGCGGCACTGGTTGCCAGGTGGAGTCTCCGATGCTTAACTCAATAACAGTATGAAGAATAAATGTTTGTAAAGAAGAACTGAATCAAATTCAAGTTTAGTACTTGTTATCTTTTGTAGGCTATTTATAGAGGTTATTTCCTTGGAGTGATAGAGTCCAATTTGCATTGTGAAACCTTTTTCCTTTTAGGAATCTAAGTCCATTTCCTATTAGGAGTGTGAGTCCATCTCCTGTTAGGAGTCTGTGCCCCTTCTTGACTTTATCTCTTAGCTAAAACCTCTGGGGGCTCAACTATCCCTTCCAGTTACCCCGCTAATTTTCTTTCTGCTAGCATGTGGAAAATTAAATACTTTGCATGCTCTGCACCTGTCTTTTCCCCGCTGGCTCGTGGACACCTGCTTGCTTTTGTTTTCCTCTACCTCGCTGAGGGTCCATACTAGTAAGTGTATGGGTGTCTCCACGCCATTGTAAAGCCTTAGAAGGCCTTTGTCACGGGTACCTTGTGGCTGGCCTTGAAGAATTGCAGTGCAGTGTGCTTATCAGGAAGGCTGAAAGGGGTTAGTGTTAGAGAAGGAATTCACGAGGAAGCAGAATAACAAAAATAATATAATGGGGCTTTTAATGAAACGACGAGTTTTGGAGTCGAAATGAGGGTGTCGTTTGATCTGCAAAGTAGCGGCGTTTTGTGGAATTAGGTTTAATGAAACGAAGCGTTTTGGGTGTGGTAGTTTTTTGTAGTTGTGTTTTATTCATTGTTGTTTGCGTTTTGTTTCTTTCATCATAGCCTACGAGTATATAAGCAGTGCTGTGGTTGCTTATCACTTTGAACATTGATCATACGAAGATTTGGCTTTTGGAGGTTGAGAATCCCTCGAAGATTCTTTGCAAGTTTCATAATGGAATCTTGCTCATTCCTTTCTTGACTTGCGTGTGTCTTATCTATGTTCTTGCTGAGATCTCAAGTAGTTTACTTGAATTACAGTAAGTTACTCGAAGGAACCTTACAAGTGGTATCAGTAGTAGTCGATCCTTGCAATGGTGATTCTCATGGCGGATGGAACGCGTGCAGCATTGAAAGGTCAGATTGAAGGTTCTCAAAGACAGCAAGAAATGATGCAGAAGCAGTTGGAGCATCATCAACAGGCAATTTCTGGCATAACAGAAAGGTTTGATCATGTTTCAGATATGTTGACATCTTTAGTTGATTCTATAAATAACAATGCTCGTAGAGATAGAGAAGCATCTCAAGAACCTAGAAATCATGAGGAGAGAGGTGTTTTTCAGAGTATTAGATTGGATTTTCCACATTTCAGTGGTAATGATCCTGCTAGTTGGACTTTTAAGGCTAACCAGTATTTTGATTGTTTTCAATACCTTTCCATCAGAAGTTGACTTCACACCATATGGAAGGGGAGGTATTAGTGTCATACCAAAATGCCTTGGATGCTGGACAGTTTAATTCCTGGGAGTCATTGGTGGTGGCTTTGCAAGGGAGGTTTGGACCATCAGCATTTGATGATCCAATGGAGGCTCTAACTAGGTTAAAACAAACTACTTCAGTCAGTTTGTATACATCTCAATTTGAGGCCTTGCCTAATAGGTTGAAAGGCTTGTCTGAAAGGCATAGAATGAGTTGTTTTATTAGTGGATTAAAAGATGAAATTCGCATACCATTGAAGATGTCTAATCCACTAAACCTAGGGGCTGCTTTCAGTTTGGCTAAGTTGCAGGAAGAGCATGTACTGTCTTCAAGGAAACCTTGGAGGCAAGGTAATCATTATGCTGATAAATGGCCAGTAGATAGCGTGGCACTGGCTGATCTGGCTAATAAGGGCCCAAAGAATTTATTTCCTTTGAAGAAGGTGAACTCTTCTCAAATGGATGAAAAAAGAAGAAAGTGATTGTGTTACCACTGTGATGAAAAGTGGAATCCCAACCATGTTTGCAAAAATCCAAAGGTTTATTACTTATAAGGGGCAAGTAGTACTGAACAAGAATTAATTGGCAGTACTGAGACACAAGGGCTACCAGAATTGGAAGAACAAGGTGAGAAGGGGTCTGAGGAGTTAGAAGTTTCAATTAATGCCATCTCTGGATGTGTTGGTACTAATGCTATGAAATTGTTGGGGAAACTTGGCTCATCTTCTGTTGAGATTCTTGTGGATTCAGGAAGCACTCATAACTTCCTAGATCCAATGGTAGTAGAAGCTGCCAATTTAAAGGTAGTTAAGGATGAGGCTCTTAAGGTGAAAGTGGCAAATGGTACTATGATACTTAGTCAGGGCAGATGTGAAGAGCTGATAAGTGTCCATGGAACAAAGTTTTGAGTCCCTTTCCATGTTCTTACCTTGGGGGATTGTGACATTGTCTTAGGTGTGCAATGGCTCAAAACATTGGGAACGTTCAGTGGAACTTTACTGATATGTCAATGTAGTTTGAAGTTTGTGGGCAGAAGCTGCTCTTACAAGGTCTTATGTCTCATGCTACAGAATGGGAAGTTGGTGTTAATGTGCTTAGATCTTCCTTTATTAGGCAGTAGGGATGGTTATTGCAATTGGTGGCAATTGATTCTGAGGTTGAGCAGGTGGAAGTTCAGGCTAAATCGGAAGAAGTTCTGCAGCAGTTCAGTTCAGTGTTTGATGAACCTGTGGGGTTGCCACCCCCTAGAGCTTTTGACCATCGGATTGTGTTGAAGGATTGCAGTGCACCAATTTCAGTAAGGCCTTATAGATATCCTCATTATCAAAAATCTGAAATTGAAAAAATTGTGCATGACTTATTAACAAATGGAGTTATAAGGCCAAGCCAAAGTCCATTTTCCTTACTTGTGTTGCTTGTTAAAAAAGCTGACGGGACTTGGAGGAAGTGTATGGATTATCGAGCTCTTAATCAAGAAACCAACAAGGACAAGTTTCCAATCCCTATCATTGACGAGTTGCTTGATGAACTTTATGGAGCTAAGTTCTTTTCTAAACTTGATCTTAGATCAGGTTATCATCAAATAAGGGTAAGAGAAGAGGACATTCCCAAAACAACATTTAGAACTCATGAGGGCCACTATGAATTCTTGGTAATGCCTTTTGGGCATACCAATACACCTGTTACCATTCAAGGGTTGATGAATCATGTTTTCAAGCCTTTCCTTCAAAAATTTGTTTTGGTATTCTTTGATGATATCTTGGTATACAACCAAGATTTTGGTGAGCACCTTGAACATTTGAAGGAAGTGTTATCTGTTTTACAACAACACAATTTATTTGCAAAGAAATCTAAATGTAGATTTGGACTTACTGAGGTAGATTATTTGGGACATATTATTTTTGAAAGAGGAGTGAAGGCAAATCCTACAAAGATTTCTTCCATGTTGGACTGGCCTGTTCCCAAAACAGTAAAAGCATTGAGGGGATTTTTGGGCCTTACTAGCTATTATTGAAAATTCATCAAGAACTATGGTTCTATAGCTACCCCATTAACAATGTTACTGAGAAAGAATTCCTTTATGTGGTATGTGGACGCTGAAGAGGCTTTTAAGGAGTTAAAAGCTGCTGTGGCTAGACCCCTAGTATTAAGACTTCTAGATTTTTCTAAGGAGCTCACTATTGAGTGTGATCCTTTGGGGGTGGGCTTGGGAGCTGTATTGATGCAAGACAGCCAGCCAATAGCTTTCTTTAGTAAAGCTTTAAAAGGAAGAGTATTATTTATGTCTACCTATGAAAAGGAATTCTTGGCATTGGTGAGTGCAGTGGGGAAATGGAGACCATATCTCTTGGGGTAATCTTTCAAGATTAAAACTGACCAATAGTACTTGAAGCACTTGTTGGAGTAAAGAGTGGCCACTGAGGCTCAACATAAGTGGATCTCCAAGCTCATGGGTTATGATTTTCGTGTGGAATACAAGAATGGTAGGGACAATAAAGTTGCTGATGCACTTTCCAGGAAGTCTGAAGAAGATTCAGCTACATTGGCTCTTATCTCATTTCCCACTCCCTTGTGGTTAGAAGAACTTAAACAAAGTCATGCCTTTTCTAGTGACATTGCTAATCTGGTTATTGCCTTGTAGCAAGGGCAACAGGTTCCTAAGGAATTCTCTTTGCAGCAAGGTTTTCTTTTCAGAAAAGGGAAGTTGGTGATAGTTCCTTCATTACCATTTCATGCTAAAGTGCTACAACATATCCATTACAACCCTGAGGCAGGTCATGTGGGGTACCATAAAACGTTACAAAAGGCTAAGATGGATTTCTTTCTAGCCAGGCATGAGGAAGGATATTAAAAAACTGGTTAGAGAGTGTCAGATCTGTCAAGTGAATAAACATGTAACTGTTCTTCATGCAGGGTTACTTCAACCCTTGCCTATTCCTCAAAGTTCTTGGCTCGACATTGCCATGGATTTTATTGAAGGTCTCCCTTCTTCAAATGGACTGACTGCCATTTTGACTGTGGTGGACAGATTGACAAAGTTTGGGCATTTGTTTCCATTGGCTCACCCTTATACAGCTAGTAAAGTAGCTGAGATTTTTTTTGCTGGTGTATTCAAGTTCCATGCCCTACCAAAGACTATTGTGTCTGATCGAGATACAATCTTTACTAGTCTTTTTTTGACAGAATTGTTTAAAATGGAAGGTACCACTTTTGCTTTGAGCTCAGCCTATCATCCACAATCAAATGGCCAAGTTGAAGCCTTGAATAAATGTGTGGAAGGTTATTTGAGATCCTATATAGGGTCTAGACCAAAAAACAGGAGTAAGTGGCTGCCAATGGCAGAATGGTGTTATAACACTACTATACATTCCTTAACTAGTTTTTCACCTTTTTAGACCTTGTATGGTATTCCACCCCCTCGGTTGATTTCTTATATTCCAGGCACCGTTGTAAATGTTGAAGTGGATCACCAGTTGAAAACTAGAGAAGAGATTCTGTCCCTTTTGAAGGAGAATTTGAGGAAGGCTCAAGAAAGGATGAAACTATATACTGACAAGAAGAGGTATGAGAGAGTTTTTCAAGTGGGGGATTGGGTTTTTCTGAAGTTGCAGCCTTACAGACAGAAATCTATGACTATGAGGCACAATATGAAATTGGCTCCGAGGTACTATGGACCTTTCCAGGTCATTCAGAAGATAGGGACAATGGCATATAAGTTGAATTTACCTTCTTCTTCCAAAATAGATCCTGTTTTTCATGTTTCTTGTTTAAAGAAAAAGTTGGGTGACCAGATTTCTCCTTTGTCAACTTTACCTCTAGTAAACAGTGAGGGTAGTGTGCAGCCTGAACCTGAGATGATCTTGCATAGAAGAATGAAGAAGCTGGGCAATCATGCCACCACTGAAGTCTTGGTGAAATGGTTAGGTGCTTCTCTTGTAGATAGTTCTTGGGAATCCTTATGGCAGCTCAGATCTAGGTATCCACATTTACTGGGTACAATCCTTTAATAATTGTCACGGGTGCCTTGTGGTTGGCCTTGAAGAATTGCAGTGTAGTGTGCTTATCATGAAGGTTGAAAGGGGTTAGTGTTGGAGAAGGAATTCACGAGGAAGCAGAATAACAGAAATAACATAATGGGGCTTTTAATGAAACGACGAGTTTTGGAGTCGAAATGAGGGGTGTCGTTTGATGTGCAAAGCAGCGGAAATTTGTGGAATTAGGTTTAATCAAACGAAGCGTTTTGTGTGTGGTAGTTTTTTTGTAGTTGCGTTTTATTCATTGTTGTTTGCGTTTTGTTTCTTTCATCACAGCCAGTGAGTATATAAGCAGTGTTGTGGTTGCTTATCACTTTGAACATTGATCATACGAAGATTTGGATTTTGGAGGTTAAGAATCCCTTGAAGATTCTCTGCAAGTTTCATAATGGAATCTTGCTCATTCCTTTCCTGACTTGCGTGTGTCTTATCTGTGTTCTTGTTGAGATCTCGAGTAGTTTACTTGAATTACAGTAAGTTACTTGAAAGAACCTTACAGCCTTGAGAATCTTTAAGTCAAAAATCTACAAAATAAATTTAGAAAATTGGTCACTGGTTTTGTAACACCCTGTATTTTAGTGTATTTTTAATGAAGGATGATTTTAATTTATTTAAAGATTGATTATCTTGTTTTAAAATTTTGGGAGTTTTTAAATATTATTTTATAATATTTTAAGTGGTGAAAATGAATTTTTATGTGTTTTCTTAATATTATTTACTGTTTTACATTTAAAGTGATCTTTAATTTAAATTGATTTGTTTTTAGATTTTAAAGTTATTATTGTTTTAATTAAGCATTTCACTGCGTTTGGATTATTTTATTTAACTAGTAGTTTTAAAATCTTTTCCGTTGGATCATTTTTGTGACCCAAGATGTGAGGGTTGAACCTCATTTCTTTTCCTTTTTTCTTTCTTTTTCCCTTTCTTTTCTTTTTCTTCCGGTTTTTCTCCTCCCCCGTTCGATTTTCTCTCTCTCCAGCCTGACTCTCTCTCTCTCTCTCTTCCCCCCACGCCGTTCGGCTTTTGCACCCAGCCCGCTGCCGCTGATCGCCGTGGCTGTCACTGCCCGGCCGAATCAACTCCCCACCGACCGGCGACCTAACCCCTCAAAACTCAAACCACGCCGTGCTGCCGTTAGCCTCCACGGCTCGTTCGAACTTGCGGCGGTCTTCACATCGTTTCGCTGCCATCCGGCCACCATTGGCCACCATCTCTTCACCACATCATCACTGGCCCTCTAGCAACCTTGTGGACCCAATTCCGGCTCCGATCCATCACCGGAGCCACCCCAACGAACACCCACTCTGATTTGAACTTTGTGGCCTTAAACCGCCGTTTCGACCTCCACCCACGGCCAAAGGCCACCACTATTAGCTTCATCGACCTCCCTAGACCCTACCCTATCAATTCCAAGTTTTCGTTTGACCCCGTGTAAATTTGGATATACTGTGTATTTCTGCCATAGTGTTTTTACATTGTAGAGTTGCTGTTTTGGTGCTTCCAGCTCCTCCGTGATCCTCAGAAAAATATTTTATAGCACTGTAAGTATTTCCTAAACAGTCTTTTGAGATTTAAATATATTTTTGCACTAATTGATTATACTGTATTTTGGTTGGTTTCCGAACTGAGTCCGAGGAGTTCGGGGGTAGATGAATTTGAGGACGGAGTATTTGTTGTGTTGGTTATATTGTGATTGGGTTGTTGTTGAAAAATGTTATTGTGATTTGGAATTGGTTATTGGATATTGTTATTGAGGTTGTGTTTGGTACATTGCATATCGCACGCATGTTCATGCTTGTAAATTGAAAAACTGAGTTTTCGTGTAATTGCATTCATGATCACGTGGATATTTTGAAAACTAGATTTTTATGTGAATTGGACTTTTGGATGTGTGTGTATCACGACCCCAAGTCGAGATGGAGCATTATCTCAGTGGAGCACCGCTAGTCACTCGGGAGCAGAATATACTGAGTGACGTCCCCTGGGTTGTCGCCAGGCAACAACAGGATCGGACGAGTTACGTACCGACTCCGTGGCCCTTCTGTTGGCAGGGGCTAAAGGATGACTTGGCCACGAATGCACTGGGTGCGGAACTGGGCATAGCTCGTAAAGTAGCCAGGAGGTACGGATGGTCCATAGGGGAGACCATGGTGCATATAGATTAATGGATAAATGGAAAATGATTGTTTTCTAAAAAAATAGCGTGAGTTGGATTTTGTGTGAGTCATTTTCTGGAAAAATGATGGATAATTGTTTTGGGCCATTTTTTGGAAAAATGGTGGAAATGTTTATTGGAAATATTTTTGGGCCAAATTGGATTTTTGGCATGTGTTGGATTTCTTGCATACTGCATCATATGCATGTATGGTTAGTTGCTTTAATGTATTTTTATCTCAAGTTTGGTTAGGTTATAACTTACCTGTGGTACCATTTAATGGTACTACAGATTATGTTGATATTGATGCAGATGCCGAGCTTGAGGATTTGGCTCCGCCGGAGGAGTGATCTGGGATCACTCGTGCTATGCTTTTATTTTTCAACTTTGTATTATTTTGTGGGACTTTGGTTTTTGTTTTAAGAGATTTGTATTTGGATATTTGTATTAAACTAAAATTCTGGTACTAGTTGACTTATTTATTATCCGCTACATATTTTTTTTGTACACCGTTTATTTGTTGCACACACTTGGCACTTGTTGTTGGGATGCGTGACCGTGTTGTCATCATCCTAACGTCACGATTCTCGAGACTTTTGTATGTGGGAGTCGGGGCGTCACAGGTTTCCCATTCGGTCCTTGGTTTGTTGTTCGATCCTTGGCTTTCTGTTTGTTTTGTGCTAAGCGATGAGAGGCTCAGCTTGGAGAGATAGGTGGAAGATGTACTCAACCACATTAGGTGTGAGCGCGGAGCTCGATTTTGAGATTGTTTATTTGTGTGAATGTTATCTTGAGAGATTTTTTATTATCGATGAAGAGTACATATTTCCACGATTTTTTTTTTTTTTTTTTTGTATTTTTGTGATCGTTTTTGCTTTGGTTGGTAATAGTAGATTTTCTACCCCTTGGTGTAAATTTCTGTTGGTGTTCTTGTTTTGTCGTTTGTTTGTAGTAACCCGCGCTTAGGTGGTTAGGGTGCCCGTCGACCCCCTGGATCCATCTTAGGCGGTTGCTGAGCCCGTTGGCACATTCTCGAAAGTAACCTGTGTTGAGTCTAAACTTTCACTCAAAATAATGAGTAAAAATCCAGATCAGTTTTACCTGCAAGTATACAGGTGTTGTAGTATCTTTACAGGATCGAATCCACAGGGATTGACTAATGTGATAAAGTGAATAAAGTAAAAATAAATTAATAAAAAGAACGAGCAATCGAAAAGAGAAGATTACTGGGATGAGGATTTTAAAGTAACAAAATATAACTGAAACAATAAAATAAATTAATACAAAAAATGACTGAGGTTTCGAGGATTCATCTAATAATTTAGAATATTATTCTCAATCAATTTAGCTCAGTTAGACTGGAATTATGATTCTGTCTAACTGGAGGATTTAACAATTACGCCCAAGAAAACTAATCACGAATAATTAATGATGTAAACATTTAAAAGTCCAATTGATTATCACATAGATTCTTCAAGCATCCACTGTCACAATAGATCAAGAAAAATATATAGATAATCAAAGTTTCTAACATCAAAAATTCTTCCGATCACTAAAGTTTGAATAATTGATTAAATAAACATTTAAAAGTCCAATTGATTACCACAGGGATTCTTCAAGCATCTACTGTCACAATAGATCAAGAAAAGTATATAGATAATCAAAGTTTCTAATAATAACACCAAAAATTCTTTTGATCTCTGAAGATTAAATTTGAACAATTTATGGTAGAAAACATTCACAAGTCCAATTGATTATCACAGAGATTCTTCAAGCATCCACTGTCACAATAGATCAAGAAAAATATATAGATAATCAAAGTTTCTAACATCAAAAATTCTTCCGATCACTAAAGTTTGAATAATTGATGAAATAAACATTTAAAAGTCCAATTGATTACCACAGGGATTCTTCAAGCATCTACTGTCACAATAGATCAAGAAAAGTATATAGATAATCAAAGTTTCTAATAATAACACCAAAAATTCTTTTGATCTCTGAAGATTAAATTTGAACAATTTATGGTAGAAAACATTCACAAGTCCAATTGATTATCACAGAGATTCTTCAAGCATCCACTGTCACAATGGATCAAGAAAAGTATATAGATAATCAAAGTTTCTATTAATAACACCATTCAATTGATCAAACTCACAATATAAACCAAAATAATATTTAAATCATTAGACTTCACTTCTAACCTCAGTACGAAAATGTAGACATGTAATTTATAACTCCAAACTGAATTAATAATAAAAATAATAAAACAAAAAATATAAAATCACAATTAAAATATTATTTCTACTCTACTCCTAATTACAGAAAAACTACAACTAAAAACTCTAAAACTATGATGCTCTCTACTCTATCTAATTTCTGATGTCCTTGCTTCGTCCGTTTACAAGCCTTATATAGGCTTCAAAAACCAACAAGCAGTAGTTGAAATGCTGTGTCATCTGAACGTTGTTTCCCACTGTTGAAAGCTTCCCACATGCATGTGCTATGCGTTTCTCCTTTTTTTATTTTTCTCTTTCTTTTTCTCACTGCTTTCGGTCACATGCATACATCTGCGTTTCTTTTCTTTTCTTTATTATTCCAGCCGAAACCCACTTATTTTTTTTCCTTTTTTCTTGCGCCGAAACCACATGCATGCACCGAATGGTTCTGTTTTCTTCTTCTCTGCTGCACCGAACTGAGTAGACTTGTTTATTTTCCTTCTTTTCTTTTTTTATTCTTGCTTACAGCCGAAACCGACTGCACCGAATGCACTGCTTCTTCTTTTTTTTCTTTTCTTTCTTTCACGGCTTTCCATCCGAAACTGCTCCTTGCTTTCCAGCCTAGACTGCACCGAACACATGCAGTTTTCTTTTCTTTATTTTCTTCCACTGAACATGTCGTCCAGTGATGCATCGACCAACTTTCTTTCATTTTATTCTTTTTCTTTTTCTTTCTTCCTTGGTCGGTTTCCTCTCTCTTTATTTTATTTTGCTTCCAGCCCAGCATGCACCGAATGTATCTTCTTTTCTTCCTCTCTAACCGAACTTATCACATGCACCGAACATCACATGTGCTCTGTTTCGGACGTGTAAAAACAGAGGGGATGAGCTGGGCATGCTCACGTGTTGTGCATGAGGTTAGGTGGTGCAAGCGAGGCCGAAGTGGCTGGGCACATGCTCGGAACGCATGCATGGTTCACGGGTTGTGGAGGTGCAGTGTTTCTGGAGGTTGAAGATGGTGGTGGATGCGTGGCTCGATAGTCTTCGGAGTAGTGCTACTGGATGAGGCTGCACGGTGGATGAAGTTCTGCAGTAGTTGGAGGAGCTTGGTGGCGTCGAACGGCGGCGTGGAAGAGCTGTGTTTCGGGTACTGTAGCAGCTGGCCGAAGGTTGAAGAAGGACTCGACGACAAGCAGTTTATGACAAACGACGGGTCGTTTGTCTTGGACGGCAGAAACAACGGTAGTGATAAAACGACATGTCGTTTGGCTTGCAGGCCAAACGACATGTCGTTTAGCCTGCGCAGTAATTAAAAGAATAAAAATAAAAATAAAATAAAATAAACTAAAACAAATAGAATAAAATTAGAATAGAATAAAATTAGAAAAAGAAAATAATTAATTTAAGAAAACTAAACTAAAATATAAAATAAAAATGTGTTGTGCATGTGAGACAATAAAATCAAATTAAATCACAAGTTACAAAAATAAGCATAAACTATGCTTTTAATCAATTTAAATCACAACTTGGATTTATTGCCTCTTGATCATTTTTCTATCTAAAATCAATGATAATATGATAAAACAATTAAAAATACATTGATTTTAACTATATAAATTATGCAATAATGCAGCTCAATCAACCTGCTCAAGGCGGTTGTAGAGCCTCGTGGCTCGTTCCCGAAGGTAACTTGCTCGAGGCTATTATGGCGTGAGTATAAACACTCGGCGTTGGCTGGAGAATATGTTGTGCTTGTACTGTTGTCCAAGAGAGAGGTCGGGCAGTCTTGAGAGTTGCCTGCCTGTTAGGTGCTTGGGTGGTCGGGCGGTCCCTAACCTTTCCCACCTGTTGACTTGCAATGCGAGTGTGTAACTTGCCTTTTTCTAACTTTGGAGAGGGTCGTGGCGTCTTCTGACCTGCAAGATATAAGTCTCAAATTACAAGTTTGAGATTTGTGAACCTGAGCCACCCAACTAAAGTATGGTGAAGGCTAGTGATACATGGGTGATGCCCGTGGCTAGCCATGCCTTGGCGCTAGAAGTGACAGAACCACGTATGCTTTCCACGGAGACCTTGGTCTGGTTGCATGGTGGAGATGTCGGTTTTGTTGCTTACCAAGAGGTGCGAGTCTTGTTGCTGAGTTGGTCGTGGGGTTCTTTGACCTCCACGCCCTTCTGGTTGTTGAGTGGGTCATGCTGTTCTTTGACCTCCACATCCTTCTGGATTGCTCTACGTCCTGAGAGATTTTCACTAACACAAAATAGGTATATGTAATACAAATTACAAGTTTGAAATTTGCAAACCTGGTTCATACTAGTAATTCATGGTGAATGCTAGTGATACATGGGCAATACCCGTGAGTAGCCTGCCTTGGCACGGGCAGTGATAGAACCACATATGCTTTTCACGGAGACCTTGGTCGGGTTGCATGGTGGCAGTGTTGATTTTGCTACTTGCAATGAGGCATTGGTCTGGTTACTAGCCCCGGGGTGTTGCTCATGTTTGCTCGTCGAGAGGTGTGGGTCTTGTTACTTGCCGAGGGGTGCAGGTCTTCTTTCCCGCCAAATGGCACGAGTTTTGTTGCTTGCCAAAGGGCGCTGCCTGTCATGAGTGTAGCTAGCAACTGGGAGATATTATCTACACTTGTGTGACTTTGGCGAAGTGTTGCTCTCCATGAGGGTGGCGAGATGCACTACAGTTGTGTTGGCCATGGCGTTGCAGTGGAGTTATGGTTTCGATCTATTGGGTGCAGCTGATCTTTCAAAGTCTGTGGGTACACGACTCTGATATGCAACAGTTGCCAACATTGTGCGTCCCATGCACATTGCAGGTTTTACATGGGACTTGCATGTATGCATATTTTGGCCAGTAGTGAGCGCGTAGTGTACGTCATGTATCTGCTCTATTCCTCTCATATTTTCCCATTATTTCACATATGTTAGGAAAATAAATACAAAAGGGAAAAAGTAGAAAAAACTTATCTAAACTTTCGTTGATGATCCAGTGAGTCCAAGAATATCTTTCTCCCCATTCCGGTGTACCGATCTATGGCGGGGAGGTTTTAAGTAGGTGGAGCTTCCGTGGGCTAGTACTGATGAGGAGCTGTATCTTCGATGGCGAGCATTGGTGGCGAGGAAGTTCAGTGGTGAGCGTTGGCACTTTGGTAGTTGAGGGTCTTCACACCGGAAATAGAAAAATCTAGCCAGTTGGGGGTGGTCAAGTTGGTTCCCTTAGGATGCTCACCATTGGGCTCTTGGTGTTTGCACAATGCACAACCTTTATGGTGTGCTACCACGACGAGTGTCATGGTGACTATGACAAAGGTGTTGGGTGGCTCCACGAGCTCACGATTAGGCTGCACTGATGAACATATTGTGGTGTTGGCTTCACGTGGTGTACTGGTGAGAATGGCAGAGAGGGATGGTGGTGAGGACTATGATGGTAGTGACAAACAACGTCGCCTGATATTTCTGAGCACCTTTTTGGTGGTGGATCTGCACCTTCGATGTCATCGTTTCATTTGCGAAGGCCTAGTGGTGAGGAAGCTTTACGGCCGAACTCGTAGCAGGTACGATCGTCGGTGTTGGGCGAGAGTTTTTCGCTGGTTTCGTTTGGATATTCGGCTGTCGTGATAAAGATGTGGTGTGGACCATGCGCTCGTGGTCCACGTGCCCACTATGCACCTACATGGGCATGCCTTACGTGCATGGTATTTGCCTCCTTTCGTTGGATCTGAGTGTGCCAACGGGAGGGAGCCACCTCGATGGCAACAGAGTGTGCCGACGAGCTAGGCAGTGGTCTTGCTTTTGTTGGTGAGCGACAGTTGACGTAGAGCAAGTTCCCTTTGGTGTGCACGAGCAAGAATGGTGAGGTGCATGACAAAGAGCTCCAGGGGGGTTGAGAACCAACACGCTGATGACAGACAACATCGGCAAGCAAAGTGGTGGTCGGCGATGGGTTGGTCGGTGTATGGACGCCTGGTTTGGTGGTCCTTCGGCAGCGTGCATCTTCCGCCCATGCTGTGCTGCATGCAATTGGCTTTCGGTGTTGAGGAACCACTCCACTGACAACAGAAATTGTCGGCGGTGCTGGTGGTGGCTGATGGTTTCCTTGCCAACTCACAGACGCCAGTGCATGGGCCTTCAGCCACTCGTTGATCTCTATTTGCACTGTGCAAGGCGTGCACAGCGCGCTGCTGCGATGAGCGGTTGGTGGGGGGCTCCGCCGTCATGGTCTTTTTGTCATGTGGGGTGGCTGGCACCGAACCTCCTTGAGCTTTTGGGGGGAGTGACTTCTAGTCCCGCGATCTGCATCGAGAACAAGCTGGGTGCATGTTGTGCCCCGTTACATACGTTGTGCATGGCATGCACAGTGACGTGCCCACTGGCTTTTGAGAACAATCTTGTGAGTCGCATTTAGACAGTTTGCGTGTGATCACGTAGTGGTTGGTGTGTGAAAATCACATTGAAGTATGTACAAATCCCACAGAAGGCACCACTGTAAAGGACATGTTTCATACCACCAACAACACGGTCAAGCCACGAAAGTTTAGATAAGTTTTTCTACTTTTTGCCTTTTGTATTTATTTTACTAACATATGTGAAATAATGGGAAAATACATGAGGAATAGAGTAGATACATGACGTACACTACACATACATGCATGCCCTACTGGCCAACATATGCGTACATGCATATCCGACATAAAACCTGCAATGTACTTGGGAAGCACAATGTTGGCAACTATTGCATATCGGAGTCGTGTACCCATGGACTTTCGAAAGATCTGCTGCACCCAATAGATCGAAGCCATAACTCCACTGCAACGCCACGACCAACACCACTATAGTGCATCTCGCCACCCTCATGGGGAGAAAGACTTCACGTGAGTCACACAAGTGCAGATAATATCTCATGGTTTCTAGCTGTGTTCATGATGGGCGGTGCCCTTTGGCGAGCAACAAGACTCGTGCCTCTCGGCTAGCAAACAAGAGCAACGCCTCGAGGTGAGTAACCAGACCAACGTCTCTCGGTGAGCAACAAAATTGACACCGCCACCATACAACCAGACCAAGGTGTCCGTGGAAAGCATATGTGGTTCTATCACTGCTAGTGCCAAGGCATGGCTTCCCGCGGGCATTGCCCATGTATCACCAGCCTTCACCACACATTAGTGGGATGGCTCAGGTTTGCAAATCTAAAAATTTATAATATGTATTACATTTACCTATTTTGTATTAGTGAAAATAACTCAGGACACGAAGCAATTAAGAAGGGCATGGAGGTCAAAGAACCACACGACCTGCTCAGCAATCAAGAAGGGCGTGGAGGTCAAAGAACCCCATGACCCACTCAGCAACAAGACCCGCGCCTCTCGGCAAGCAACAAAACTGACATCTCCATTATACGACCAGACCAAGGTCTCCGTGGAAAGCATATGTGGTTTTGTCACTGCTCGTGCCAAGGAAAGGCTACCCACGTATCACCAGCCTTCACCACGCTTTAGCGGGGTGGCTCAGGTTCACATATCTCAAACTTATAATTTGCATTACACTTACCTATATTTTTTCGTGGGAAGTTCTTAGGACATGGGGCAACCAAAGAGGGCATGGACGTAAGAAAGACCACACGACCCTCTCCAAAGATTGCCATCGAACTGGTGTAGAGGTCCGAAAGACCACACGACGCCCTCCAAAGATTGCCATCGAATGGGTGTGGAAGTCAGAAAAACTACACGACCTCTTCCAAAGATTGCCATCAAATGGGCTTGGAGGTTAGAAAGACCACATGACCCTCTCTAAAGATTGGCATCGAACGAGCGTAGAGGTTAGAAGACCACACGACCCTCTGAAAGTTAGCTACCAAAAGCAAAGTGACACACTTGCGGTGCAAACGAGTGGCACCCTCGTAGTGCAAACGAATGGGCGTGGAGGTTGGAAAGACCACACAACCCTCTCTAAAGTTAGCAAGCAAAAGCCATGTGACACCCTCGTAGTGCAAATGAATAGGCATGGAGGTCAGAAAGACCACACGACCCTATCCAAAGATCGCCATTGAAAGGGCATGGAGGTCAAAAGACCCCACGACCCTCTCCAAAGTTAGCCATTGAAAGTCAAGTTATACACTCGCAGTGCATGTCAATAGGCGGGAATGGACTGGGACTGCTAGAGCTCCCAAGTGCCTAACAGGCGGGCAATTCTCTAGATTGCCTGACCTCTCTCTTGGACAGCAGTACAAGCACATCATATTCTCTAGCAAACGCCGATGGTTTATACTCACGCCACAACCGGCTCAAGCGGGTTACCTTCGAGAATGAGCCACCAAGCTCTATAACCACCTTGAGCGGGTTACCTTCGAGAACGAGCCACCAGGCTCTACAACCACATTGAGTGGGTTACCTTTAGGAACGAGCCGATGGGCTCAGAAACCGCCTAAGATGGATCCAGGGGGTCGATGGGCATCTGACCACTGAAACGCGGGTTACTACAAATAAACGACAAAACAAGAACACCAATAGAAATTTACACCAAGGGGTAGAAAATCTACTACTACCAACCAAAGCAGAAACGATCACAAAAATACACACAAAAAACCAATTATGGAACTATTCACTCTTCTCTAACAATAAACAATCTCTCAGACAAACATTCTCACAAATAAACAAACTCAAAATCGAGCTCTACGCTCACACCTAATGTGGTCGAGTATATTCCCCGTCTATCTCTCCAAGCTGAGCCCTTCACCACTTAGCACGAAACAAACAGAAAACCAAGGACTGAACAACAAACTAGGGACTGAATGGGAAACTAGTGACCAATTTTCTAAATTTATTTTGCATATTATTCACTTAAATATTCTCAAGGCCTTCTAACGCTTTACAATGGTGTGGACCCTCAATGAGGTAGGGGAAAATAAAAGCACAGGTGCCCACGAGCCAGCGGGTTAAAAGACAAGTGCAGAGCATGCAAAGTATTTAATTTCAAAAAATTATCGGGGTAACTAGAAGGGATATTTGAGCCCCCACAATTTTAGCTAAGAGATAAAGTCAAGAAGGGACAAAGACTCCTAACAGGAGATGGACTCACACTCCTAAAAGGAAAATTTTTCACAATGCAAATTGGACTCTATCACTCCAAAGAAATAACCTCTATAAATAGCCTACAGGAGGTAACAAATACTACACTTGAACTTGATTCACTTCTTCTTTACATACACTTATTTTCATACTATTACTGACTTAAGCATCAGAGTCTACCCAGGGCACCCAGCACCGCCCCTTCGTTGGTTGCAGGTCATCCGAGTGGTTTTGGCGGTGTGAAACACGTCCTCTACAGCCCCAATGGAAGTCCTGAACCACATGGCCTATACTCTAAAATGACTAGTCAATGATATAATTTGAGCCCTATTAGTACCTTATAAAGAGCAAGAATTTGTCCTTCCCAAGCAATGTGGAATCTCATTCACCACCTACCCTTATCCTTATCATATGGGGTATCACAACACTATTCTTTGTGATTTTAGTCTGTCGCAAATGTCCCAAAAAATAACAAAAATGGCATTTCTGTTTACCATAAAATCGTTGGAAAAAGTCAATTGAGGTGATATATAGTCGCAAAAACTTAATAAATCGCTGCAAATAACTAGATCTTTTTTTCTAGCGATTAACTTGCTAAGATGTGGAGACAGGTGTGGAGTCTTGATGAGGATTTGAAAAGAAAAACATGGAAATAGAATGTGACATACCATAAGTGCATTGGCAGGCTGTAAAACAGTTGGTATCAAGATTTTCAGAAGCTAACTTAGGGAACCCTTTGGCAGTACATGTACACGTCCATGTGCTCCCATTTCCTCTAGCATCTACATTGGAGGGTAATGTATGCAGTTAGTGTTGCATATCAAAGTTATCACAACTGCCGTATGATATATGTTCTAAATAGAACATGTATGCAGTTAGTGTTGCATATCAAAGTGATCACAATTGTCGTATGATACATGTTCTAAATAGAACATTAGCATTAAATGCATAAACAAAAAATGATTATAAATCAGATAGTAAAACAATTGTTGGAATTCAAAGCAAAGGCTCTTGGTAAACAGATTTGATAAACTAGAAATGTGCAAGGACTCCACGAAACATGTTTTTTTTTCTAGGTTATTCCACTGGAGCATATTATCCAAACTTTGCAAATAGTCTGCAACTGATACCTCCTTACAATGGGTTGAATAAAACAACTATGGCACATAATCTTCAAGGGCAAGTCCCTGCACCACACATCATACCAAAATCTTGACTTAAGACCCGCCACCCACCTAAAATCTAATCAAACAATAGAAATTTCCTAACCCCTCCTGATGTTCTTCCACACCACAACCACATTAGGCCCATCAACCTCACAACCCCCCCTCCCCCCCCCCCATGCTACAATATTTAACCACAATGAATCTGTTGAATCCAAATCAAGCTACTGAGATAAGCAATGGCAACTGCTGTGCAAAGCTTCATATATTCCCACCCTCACGCTAAAAGGAAGAAATTATGGCCATTAAATATAATGTTGGAAATCATAATTAAGATAAGCAAAGGCAGCAATTATAAAACAACATAATGGATAAGGAATATTCTAAATCAACCTTGACTCGGGACACACGCTATACTCTTTAACTTAAGTGATTTCAAAAACCTCCAACTTATGTTGAACCAATCCAAACCGTGAAGATTTGAAGGTAACAATTATAAATTATCTTTTTGTGAAAATATCCCAAAAGTACGAGCAATAAAAAATGTTTGAAAATAAACTATATGATTAGGAGATGAATAATTAGTTGATAACCACTTCTGGGTCGATTCTATGTGGCACTAACTTAAGTTAACAATGGACCTCAATTCTTGCTTTCAAAGTTACCAAAGGACATAGCCAAAACCTATTGAATTCTGTTCAAATGGAACAAAACATACATCCTAATTTCAAGAACTTAATAACAAAAATTAGACTTGAAACATGCATTAAACTAAATAGAGTCGAAAAAACCCAATTTCAATTTTTTTATAATCAACAGCCTCTGTATTAGCATAAGGTTACTATCCAAATGCACTCAAACAATGTACACCTATCTTCAAAACTTATTGCGAGGTCGTACATCACAATCGGAAAACTTGAAAAAACCCCCAAGGTATTCACAAACTAAAAAATCCATGTAAGCACACAAGAATTTGTTGAAACATTTAAGGAAGCACAACCAAACGCTGCCTTACCTTCATTTTACAACTACAGGGATCTAAATAATTTAAGCAATTGTCATAGATTAGTGTATCTAGTTTACCTTTAGACCATAGAGCTCGAGCAAGCACTTTGTCTGCAGGTCCTCACCTCTATTTGAAGGCAATGTTGATTTAAAAAAACTAACACATAAGTGATCTATTCTAAAAGATTGACTAGATATAACATATAATCCACAAAATGTATTTTGAAAAAAATACAAAGCAGAACAACTTTTTGGGAGGGGGTCTCATAGCCGATAATCTATGAATGCTTTATATATATATATATATATATAAGTAGTTTAATCTATCAATACTTAGAGAAAACTTCTGAATTTTTTTAAAAAGTAAATTGCATGTTGGTCTATCACAAAATTGAAATTAAAGTTGGTAAAAAAGAATGTAGCAGCAGGACCCAAAGTTTAAACCAACCACCCCACCAACTTTTTAACTCTAAAGAAACCTAATTTCACCAACCCAGAACCACAACTTATATGCACAAAACAGACTCACAACACAGATGCACAAAAAAGACTCACAACTAAGATGCACAAAAAAGAACCACAACTGTCTTTTGCACTAAAATGCCATTGCACTAAAACAGAACCACATAACAGATGAAGTTTGTAGTGCAAAATGGAACATATTACCACCATCAGCAATGTCATTATTATTAACATGGCTCACAAAAAATGTGTCTTTTGTCTATTTCTCCATTGTAGAAAAACATGCTCTTGCATTGTCCATGCTTTGGAAGATGATGTAAAAGAATTTAGCCATATTTAACTTTAAAGCATATCTGAAAGAATACGTGTGGTAATCTACAATAGTCTCTTATAAAGGCAATCTAGAGAATCAATATAGCTTAACTTCTTTGGAAACTATACAAGCTAAGATCTCTATCACATATGAATTATAATTTGCATCCTTTGTAGAACCATTATCATAGTAAGATAGACGATGTGACTACTATGGTGGCTACAATTTTTGTAGCATAATAGAGGAACTGATAGGAAAGAAAAAGAGTGCCACAAAGTGGATGCTTTGTCATCATTCGAAGAAGCCATTATGCAAATTTTGCTATGAAATTTGCCATTAAACTGAGTACCAAGAGAACAAAGTCAAGGAGAAAATCTCACATTTTAACTAAAAAGATAAAAATTCAATCTTACAACAAGTCCTTGACTACATGTATAAAAGGTTAAGATCAACATGTTTCATCACGTTCATCTAACACACAATGATTGGCTAACAAAACTAGAGCCACATTCATTAAATCAAGCCAATCACATAATAAAATAGAAGGTTTGAAAATAAAACCTGCTAGTAAAGATTCCCTGAGGTGTATCTGTGAGTCACATACCATTTCTAAGAAACCATGCAAAAAAAAAAAAAAAACAAATTGTAACACCTAGAAAAATTTGAAATGAGCACCAGCTTGCATGAATGATGCAATACCGTGAACTTATACAAAGTATACAATGGCAAGAGCATTTGCAAGCATTTGAAAGGTACATCACTTACCAATCATATTTTTTCCCTTTTGACTTTCTTCTGACAGAGAGAGTGCAATAGCACAATCCATATCTTCATTCTGGCTCTCTGCCCACATATTCTACATATTCCCCACTGAAACATGTTACAAGGAGGACCATATCAAAGAAAAGAACACCAATCATTGTTGTAAAGGAAACAATGTTTTGTTCAAAAACAGCGATATTTGTTGCATCAGACATGATTACATGCCAATTCAATAGTACATTATTGCAGTGATACCAATAAAAAGAATGGCAAGTAGTGGTAGATGTAATTACCCCTGAACTAGCAGGTGCATAATAATTTGAATCTGCACCATAGTTTGCATGGAAATGCTCTTCTAAAGGACAACACATAATAAGGTTATGAGTAGCTTCTCCACATGATCTAAAGGATTGCAACTTAAGATTGTTCATAGAAAAAAAAATGACGATGGCTTTAATAAGGAGAATTAGAAAGTGCAATAGTAGTACCATGCATAGATTATGCCCTTTCTAAATTCTTCAATTGGCCATCCATTGAGGGGCAAAAGGGATAGTCTTTTGTAAATTTTTTTATTCAATTAAAACAATAAATTAGAAGAAAGTAAAACAACCATGATATTAGGGTGCATGCTTGTAATAATGTAGTAAAAAATATTCAAACTTTTTCAATCATTTGGAGTTTGCTAAGGATTTCTACTTATTCCGTTAAAGATGCCATCGATAATGAACTAATGAAGCAGAACATTTTGGGGAATGCTGCATATATGGAAGCCATCTCTCTAATCTCACCAACTATGCTAATTAATTAATCTGCATAAAAAGTAGTAGTGATTAGCAAAGTTTCAACACTAGAGAAATCGGTGCCATGCTTTTTATTACACTTACCCCGCAATAATCTTCTATTTATTGTTCTGATCAGATAGAAATAAGATAGAGAGAAAATAAAGAAGAACAAGGAAGGCATCACTCATACCCAAAACCGAACAAAATCAGCCCTAACCTCTCTTTGGCAAGCCAAATTTGTTAACGAGGAAGCTGAGAGGGGTGGTCATGGTGGTTGCTTGGCGTGGAGTGGTGTCTAGGGAGGAGCACAATGGCGCTGGGGAGAGCTGGTGGCCGTGTGTTGCAAACAGAGCAAGGGAGAGAGGGAGGGCCTCGGGCTGTTGGGCTAGGCATGGAGGAGAAGGGGGCTCCAACGAAGGACTGGCGATGGTGTCGAGGTGTGGGTGGTGGCGAACGGTGCCCATAGCGACAGTGATATAGACAAATCTGAGAGAGAGGGAGGTAAGGAAAGAGATCGGCATGGAGGCTGGGGGAGAAGGAGGGGGTGGCAGTCGAGGTGAGGTGGCGATGGCATGGTAGGGTCGTTGGTGATGGGCTGTGCATGGCGGCTTGTGTTGTACGTGGCAGAGGCTTGAGGGAATAAAGGGATTGGGGAGAGGGAAAACTATTGGGATCAGCCACTGTTTGTTGCATCCTAATTTTTGTTTCCCTCTCTTAGACGGAGGCTGCGTTTTGAATTTTCATTATGTTCTCTCATTCTCTCCCCTCCCTGTTTCTTTCTTCCTCTTCTCCCTTCCCATCTCTTTCTTTCTTCTCCCCTCATCCCCCACGTTGTCTGCTCTCATTCTCTTCTCTCCCTATTTTCTTCCTCTTCTCCTTTCCTGTCTCTTTCATTCTTCACCCCGCGTCGCCCCACCCCCTCTTTCCACGCACCCCCCACATCGTCTCCCACCCCTTTTTTTCCCCGGCGTCAGCATCGTCTTCCCCCACCCCTACCTCGCGTTAGCATCCTCTCCCCCACCCCCACGTCGCCCATCATCCACCCCCACCCCCGTCTCGCCCAAACACACCCCCTCTGCCCAGCACCCCCCTTGGTTGCCGTCGACCCATCCTCTAATTGCGAAGTAGGTGTTATTTCTGCTGAAGAGATCGACGGCCACATTCTCGCCCATACAACTGTGTTTTGTCTTAAGTAAGTGTTTTTGTGACTCAAATTTTTTGGTGAATTTGTTCACTCACTCAGAAACATTTTTTCCAATTTTAAACCGAATTATACTTCTTAAACAAAAGAATTCTGGCTTTCACAAAACTCAATTGCAGTTCCTGGAGGCGCAGGACGAACTTCTCCCTGGGAATGGAGGGAAGCGGTTTCAGAATTCTGAGAAAATGTTCTAACTCTTTTGCGTAGCTACTCTTGGCTATCAGGGTTCAGAATTTTGATGCCTCTGTTCAGTATGAATGTTACTTCTGGTGCTGTATTTCTCTGTTTCTTTTTCAATATGCTTTTGTGTTATTTGATTTTGTTTTACCCTGCGCTTGTGGCATGTAGACTAATGCTTTAAAATTTGAAAAATGGAACAATTATTGGTTCAACGATTAAATAGGGTATTACAATATTGATACTGACACTAATTTTAGTGGAGATTTTTTTGGGTGGAGTTTAGGAACTAGGAAAAGGATAAGGCTGGGTGGGGATTTTTTTGGGGGAAGTTTAATGTTGAGGTTTTAGGCTTTGAAATTTCATGCATTGAATTCATCAACAACAAAGGGACCTGTGGTTGGATTCAACTTCTTATGTTTTATCATACAGGTTCTTGGTACACCAACTCGTAAAGAAATTCATTGTATGAACCCAAATTATACTGATTTTAGGTTTTCGCAGATAAAAGCGCATCCTTGGCACAGGGTTTGCACTTTATTTCCTTCCAATTAATAAATTTTCATCAGATTAAGTTGATATGTAGAGGCATCATCTGCCATTTTCATTTGAGCTTTATGGTGATTATATATACAACCAACAAAATGCAGCATTTTATTAATTTTGTGTAAATCGATATAAATGACATTCATGAAACCTTGATAATTGATTAAAAAAAAATGTACCTATTTTAGCAATCCCACGTCGGAGGGAGACAACACTACTACTCTTTGAGCTTTTTGTGAATAAGCTCTAATATTTTGCCTCCCTATTCAACCAATGATAGATAATATACATCTCCATTAACGATCACCACAATTTCAACAAATGTACCTTGTCAACATGCAAAAGTGGAGTTGGTTTCAATGGAGTTCAACGGCCTAGGTGAAAAGACTACATAGTTCAATAACAGCTCAATTTCAATTAACATAGGAAATTAGGTAAAGTTGATCACAATCTCAGTCTAGCATACACAAATCTCAATTCTGCAGCTTTGTTGCGTTCAGAGTGGACTAGACTCCATGTGTCCATCAAAGCAACTATTTTTGGTTTCATTTTAATAACCAACTTCTTTAATCTACCTCTCGAGGTTGCAGGACCTCGTATATTCCATGATAAAATCAGACCAATCTTAAGGAATATTTATTGGGTCGGGCTAGCACTCAAGTCGAGCTACAAACTTTTTAAAACGTTTTTTGAACTCCTTTTTTCTTAACTTCAACCACCTCATTTTCAGTAGCATAATCTTTATGCTTTGAAAAATTTTCAACATTTAATTCTAGTTCAGGTTCAGAAACAAAGTCCTCCATAGTGATAGTCTCAACAACAGGCGTATCAGGCATAACACCCATTTGTAGGGCACCAGCACTAGTGTCCACGGGTCCCTCTACTGCAACATCCTCAACAACCTCAACCTGATCCTCACACACCTTTAAAGAGTTTTCTTCACTTGGCTTATCATCAACTCTGATTACCTCGACTGAGTCATTACAGATTATCAACGGTCCACCATTTTTCATATCCTCATCCTAAACTAGGGCTTGATCCTCATGTTCCACAACTTTGGGATTCAATATGCTACTCGTATTTCCATGCGCTAGGGCTGAAACAACCATCAAGCCTTTGCCTTTGTCTACATCATCTTGTGGCACAGAATCTTTAATTTCTTTCACAGTTTCATCATTTAAATTCTTATGCATCCAAACCTTTTCACCATTATTCTGCACCTTCATTCTGCATGTGCGTACATTATGCCCTTGCACCTTACACCGTGAGCAAAACCTTGGGAGAGTCTCGTAAATCACTTCCTGTTTTTGTCCCATCCCCTGCATCCCGATCCAAAAAAAAGGAATTGGATTTTTTGTTGTATCCATCTCTAAACACAAACGTGCTCCAGTCGTGTGAGTTGCGCATCTCGTAGGATTATCTCTTCGAATATGACGACCAATCGGCACAGTAAGGATCTTTAGAAACGATTCATGGTAAAAGTTGGTGGAAACCCTGGTAGCACGATCCAAACTGGTACCAAAGACAGTTCTTCATCTTCATTAAAATCTGGTTTCCTGTGAAAATCACGATATTGAACAACATTCACCTCACTAGTTTCACGAGAGAGAGCTTGTGACGCCCCGACTCCCATGTACAAAAAGCATCGGGAATCATGACGTCAGGATGATGACAACACGGTCACGCATACCAACGACAAGTGCCAAGTGTGTGCAACAAACAACAGTGTACAATAAAAAATATGCAGCGGAAATAAATAAGTCAACTAGTACCAGAATTTTAGTTAAATATAAATATCCAAATTCAAGCGTTTAAAAAAGTAAACCAAATGTCCCACAAAATACAAAGCTGAAATAGAACATAACCCGAGTGATCCCAGATCACTCCTCCGGCGGAGCCATATCCTCAGGCTCGGCATCTGCATCATCATCAATAAAATCTGCAGTACCATTAAATGGTACCAAAGGTAAGTTATAACCCAACCAATCCTGAGATAAAAACACATTAAAGCATCTAACCATTCATGCATATGATGCAATATGCATGAAATCCAACATACGTCAAAAATCTCATTTGGACCAAAAACATTTCCATCAAAACATTTCCACCATTTTCCCATAAAATGGCCCAAAACATTAATCATCTTTTCCCAGAAAATGACACGTATAAACATATCCAACTCACGCTATTTTCCCAGAAAACAGCCATTTATCCATTTATCCATTAATCCATATGCACCATGGTCTCCCCTATGGACCATTTGCACGTCCTGGCTGCATAACGAGTGATGCCCAGTTTCGCACCCAGTGCGTTCGTGGCCAAGTGACATGACTCAGTATATTTCGCTCCTGAGTGACCAAAGAAGCTCCACCGATATAATGCCCCATCTCGGCTTGGGGTCGTGATACACACGCACCAAAAAATCCAATCCATACATGAAAACTCAGTTTTCAAAATATCCACATGATCATGAATGCAATTACACGAAAACCCAGTTTTCAATTTACAAACATGAACATGCGTGCATATACAATGTACCAAACCACAACAACAATATCTAACAACTAACCAAATCACAATAATCAATCACACAAATACTCCGTCCTCAAATTCATCCAACCCCGAACTCCTCGGACTCAGTCCGGAAACCAACCAGAACACAGTGAAATATGTTAGTAAATATATTTAAATCTCAAAGTTTGTTTGGAGAAATACTTACAGCGCTATAAAATAAATTTAGAAGGATCACGGAGGAGCTGGAAGCACCAAAACAGCAACTCCACAGTGCAAAAATATTGTGGCTGAAATACACAGTATACCCAAATTCACACGGGGTCAAACGAAAGTTAGGGAATGGTAGGGTAGGGCCTATGGAAGGTGGTGAAACTAGTGGAAGTGACGGTTGGCCGTGGGTGGCGGCTGAAACGGTGGTGGAAGGCTAAAAAGTTTAAATCGAAGATGAGCTCGGCTTGGCTTCACTGGTGACGGATCGGAGCCGGGGTTGGGTCCATTGGGTTGCTAGTGGGCCGGTGATGATGCGGTGAAGAAATGGTGGCTGGACGGCTGTAGAACGGGAGGAGGAAGGCCGCGGCTTCGCACGGCTCGTGGAGGCTAACGCCGGCGAGGTAGGGGCTAAGATTGGAGGGGCTGGGTCGCCGGTCGGTAGGGAGTCGAATGGTGCCGGTGGTGAGGCACATGGCGGCAAGTGACAGCGGCTAGGAGGAGATGGCCAAATGCACGGGGAGAGAGAAAGAGAAACAGGAGAGAGAGAGGTCGAGCGGGAGTGAGACCGAGCGGGAAAGAAAGAAAAGAAAGAAAAGAAAAAGGGAAGAGGAAAAAGAAAAATAGAGGGAAAGAAATGAAGTCCAATCTTTATAACTGGGGTCCTAACAATGATCCATCGAAAAAGATTTTAAAACTACAAGTTAAATAAAATATTCCAAATACAATGAAATGCTTAATTAAAATAATAATAATTTTAAAACCCAAAAACAAACCAATTTAAATTAAAGATCACTTTAAATGCAAAACAGTAAATAATATTAAGAAAACACATAAAAATTAATTTTCACAACTTAAAATATTATAAAATAATATTTCAAAACTCCCATAATTTTAAAACAAGATAATCAATCTTTAAATAAATTAAATTAATCCATCAATAAAAATACACTAAAATACAGGACGTTATAGAGCTTTCAACAAATCTGGTTCATTTGACATGCGAACGAACACATTTCAGGGGCGCCTCATTGTTGAAACCACCGAAATGCAAGATAAACCCCAACGATTATGGATGGAAAAAAGGAAAGGTTCTGTAGACCTAGGAATCTCCTCCCTAGAAAACTAAAAACAAAGTTCATCGTCAACGTACTTAGGCCCTTGATGAGGCACAGACATCTCAATGATTGGTTGTGGCACTACCGAGACGAGATCAACGTAAGAACCTCGACCTGCCTCTACATCAGCGGCCTCCATACAGCCCCACGACGAAAAATAGAAACCCTAGTGTGATGCTTCATGTACATGGTTCGTCTCAAGCATTTCTCTCAATTCATCTATATGTTTTTCACCTTCAACACACTCATCACATTCATCAACTTGTTTTTCATTTCTTCAACAATACCTCCCTGAAGATAGCCAAGGTACTATTTGCACATCTAACAAAGGCTTATCCAAAATTTTAAGGAAATAAGTTTCATATAGAATAAAAAGTATATAGAAACTATGCTTGAATTTCAATTAACATGGCTTGATGTAATAAGTGAGATATATTTTATAGTAAAAAGAACTTTATATTATAATATATCCATATCAAACTACAGAAATTTATTATTATTATTTTTTTATAAAATCATCTTATTTGGCCGCATACTTTTAGAAAGTTGAGCCATATAATCCTCTCTATTTTCCTATTTGACGAGATCAAACTTGTTATATTGAGAAATACGTGCTGCATGACTGTGTTTTATATATTAATGAGTGACAAGTTCAGAAACCATGCAATGCTATGGCAAAATGCATCAACACTGAGGGAGTGAGGGGAGTTTCACATGTACTTGTCCCGACCGATATGAAGGCGATGGAGAGAGAGACGGAACAGGTTGCAGTCCCAAAGCCAGTGGCAGACAATATTCCAGGATTATCATTATCTCATTGGGTAAGTATATATTAATAGTTTTAATATAATTACTTTTTTAGTTGGTAATTTATTCACTCACATATATAGCTGAATATATTGAATTAATCCTTCACATATATAGACCAATTCATATTATATTCAATCTCGTACAGTTCTTAATTTTAATATGGTTGGAGGTGTTTAGATTGGCCTTTATTATTTTTACTTCTCCAATATTATATATCCCCCATGCATCTTAGTATTTATCATATTTTACGATATGCATGATATGTAATGTCAACATCATAAATTCTCAAATAATTAATTTTTAAAAAGGAATAGTCACTACAACAAAAGAGGATTTTTGGAACGAAACTTTTCATCCCAAAACATTTTTTTGGATGATAAGATCATCCCAATATCAGTATCTCAATAGCTTTTTTGGGACGAAAATTTAAATTTCATCTTAATTTTTTTTTTAAGATGAAATTGAACAAAACCGTTCGATAGTGTTCGAATGGAAATTTTTTTTTTTTTTGGATGATTAAATCTCTTCCCATATATACGGTCAAACGGAAAAATCATTACGTTTGACCAAGAAGTATGTTCGAACGCATTGGGGTAAGTGGTCGACCGAAATAAATTTGTTCAAACATATTAACATGCAAAAACGTTTGAATATTAATTTTAGTGGTAAAACATACAACTATGTCTGAATGCATTACGTTAAATGCTTGATCGGATTATCATACATTTGAACGATTTACTAGGAGATGATGTTCAAATGTAGATGTCGTGTTCGATGTCATCAAAAAGCATTCGAACGCTTATTATGTTCTAACGATGTCTGATTGATGTTCGAACGCCAATTACGGATTACATTTGAATGTTCTGTGTAACCGGTCACTTGGTTTGATTGACTATGTTGGAACAATTGTTGGTCCTTTGAATAGTAGGAATTTGATTTTACCCAATAATGAAAAACCAAATGCACATACATAACATCTTAAAAAATACGTTACAAACCGTTCAATAAACGTAATAGTAGTCTCATAAGTATAAACTAAATAAATAAAACAATAGTGCCCATCATACAAAAATAGTTGTAAAATCTGTATAATGTAAATCAGTTGCTTGGATGCCTAAATTGTTGCATAAGCATCTACATTCGGGGTTGCATCTCTCTCCTGAACTCCTCTTGTTGTTGTTCTTGTTGTTTCAATCGCATATCCATGTCTACTTGTTGCGCTACTTGAGCCTCTAACTCATGCTACCTTGTCCTCAATTCCTCGATCTCAGACTTCACTTCCTCTAATGCTCTAAAGGTGTTGGAGGCATTGTTGGACGTTGAGGAAAAGCTAGAAGGCTTGAGACAATGACCCTAACCCCTCAAATATCTTGAAAGTGGAACCAGAACTTTTGTAAAAATATGAATATCACTTGTTGAGGAATTTTATTTAGCATGTAGAGCAACTATTTTTTCGTACACATAAGTAAAAGAATCAATATTGACACAAATATTTAAATATGTTTAATTAAAACAGATAATAATACTCACGTCATTTTCACAAGCATCGGGATGAGTCCAATCTCCATTACGGTCAGTATGTGATGCAGTATATAATCTTGTCAGATTGTAATTGGTATTTGACTCTTGCTACAAGGCACGTATTTTATAGATATAAAGTCATTGGAATGTGATAGACAACAAACTTGGACGATCAAATATATAAAATAGCATTACCATTTTCTTAGAGAGACAATAGAAAGATCTTGAGTCTGCATCATAATGAATCTTCAAGTCTGATCTATTTGTTTTGTTTATAGGACATCGCTCTTGCATAAAAGTTGCAAACATTAGCAAAAGAAAATTATAAAATATGGCACATAAAACAAATCATTTACTTTATATGCAGGATCCTCAAACATGTCACAAAATTTTTCTCAATCAAGGTCGAACATCCTGAAAAGATGTTGGTGTGCCTCATCCTTATTCTCAAACTTATTATAATGCTCATGACATCTCACCTTATATCTGTGGATTGCATTACACATAAGCTCATCAACAGCCTTACGCTCCTCTCTCTGGCCAAAATTTTGTACAAAGTAATCCTTAGAAAAATATATACACAAACAAATCATTTGCATATTCTATATTTTTCATAGACACTAAATAATTTCAGAAATCAATTAAACAGTACCAAACAACACTTCTTGATAAGGTCTTTGACATCTTGGAGGACTTTATGCCATGAAGTCATAGCAAAAGGTGCATAAGTTGGTGTAAAAGAACCCACATCCGATGCAAGCCAAGCTGCTGGTTGTCATTCACCTCCGGTATGTTCGTCAGGAATATTAACCTTAAACTTACCCACTTTACAATATTTTTTCATTTTCACTCCTCTAGTAGTGCCTCAACCTCTACAAGATTGTACGGTTAACTCTAAAGAATAACATATTTATGTAGTTAGAAAATATTTAATATGTATGATTTACCTTCATTGAACAAAATTGTTATCAAATTTTTACCTTGTTCTAGAGAGTTAATCTCTAGTGGTGAGTCAGATGGAGAGCTAGGAACGGCTATAGATGGGATGCGAACTTCCTTTCTCTTCGGTGGCATCATTTTAAAGCACGGATATCTTCATCACATAAAAGATTTGTCACAAAGTGTCATGTGAACAAAATGGGACAATCATCCATATCAATTTTAGTTGACCATTCATCCTCATCATCTGTAGATATTTCAGATGAGTTGACATTTTCTTCAAATGTCTCATCAACAATTTTAGCCTCAATATCTTTCCTATGTATTGGAATCATCTCATACTGGCTCAAATCCAAAAACAAGTTAATGACGGGTTGACTCTCTTGGCATATTTCTTGCGTAGAGGGATCATCTTCTTCTTCGTCTTGTCCATTTGCCTCGGGGATAACATCATATATATTTCTTGGAGAAAACTTTTGTACCATTAACCATTGATTTCCTAACTCAGGATCATCTAAGTAGAATACTTGAGATACTTGGGAAGCCAAAACAAAAGGATCATCATCATACCATTTTTGCAATGTATTAATACTCAAGAAATATTCATCATTATGCACTTACCTTCAAGGATAACTTAATCCCACCAATCACACTTAAATAGATATACCACATGCTCCCCCAAGTATTTCAAGCTAATTATATCGGCAATAACCCCATAGAAATCAATATTTTTACCGTCATGACTTCCTTCTTCTAGCACATCACTATTTTGTACTTTTCTATAACGTTCTCATTACATTGTGTAATACCTACTTCTTCGAGAAATAAATATAGAATATTGAGTTGCCTGTCTCGATGGGCCACATGCCAATGCATACAGTTCGTCCAAGATATCGTTTGGATTACTCGCATGCATTTGTACAACCTGCATATTGAAGAAAGCATAAACATACAAAAAAAAAACAATTATAATATTAATATGGTAATTCAAACTTACATCTAAAATGTCATTACCCATTATTCAAACCATTCGGGAACTCCTCTTCATATTTCTGGTTTATCATTTAGTTCCTATTCTTTGAGCATGTGAATATGATCATTGAAATTGAAAATTACCAAATAATTTATAATCTTATATTTTTTTAAGGAGATTGCAATATTAATTAACAAATAATGATAATTTACTTCAAGTGGCTCTCTATTTCAGGGCAATTTATATATATATATATATATATATATATATATATATATATATATTACATAAGACTGAGGTTGGCATAGATCGGGTAAGGATTATGATACTCGTCGCTTAGAGGTACACTACATTACGATATATATGTTGCCATTTAGAGTCCTGATCACACAATTTCTGTTAGTTGTGAGGATCCTACTAGATCTTGTTGAGCATGTTCGGGAGCCGATTGGACCAATCAACTACTCGACCTTGTCATGCAGCACAAAACACTCGAGATTTCATCTTCGCACTCCCATTACTGAGCCAGTCAAGATTTAGGGAGATGAACACCCAAGAAATCATGGCGTATCGGGCGAGACATCTACACAAGAGGTATCAAGCACTGCTATTCGTGAGTAGATTGCAGATGTAGTGCGTGCAAAATTCTACACAAAGACAACATAGGTGATTGATGCAGTGCCTACGGTGATCCAAAGTGCCATTTTTTACTTGCATTCAAAGATTGCTAGCATCTCCGAGACTTAGGTGACGATCAGTACTCGGCTAACATAGCTCATGCCAAACTTCGCTAAAATCGAGGATGTGGTAAAAGAGTTGGGGTAGTAGTGTATATTATTTATTCACTTTTTTTTTTGTATGAACAATATTTTGTGTGTTGCAGGATTAATTTCATTACGATCGTCCTTTTCTTCTCTAAATTAATTATTGATTTCCATAATATAAATTAAACATTTCTCCATAATTAATTAAGGTATTGTTTTGCCATCAAAATTTGTAAAAATTCTGACACTGTTCGAACATAATTTATAAGCCTTTTAATGTATTTCCATTCCCACCAAAGATTTCTGCAATTAATCGATCTCACCATAATTTCCGTTCAAATTTTTTATTTTGTGCTTGAACAACGATTAATAGTAATCAAACGGTCACTACCCATTTTCGAACTATAACCCCTGGATGTTCGAATACTTTAATAAATCGTTTGATCATTTCTACATATACCATTCAAAATTTTATTTTTTTAATGATTGAATGATTTAGTAAATGTTCGAATGAAAATTGTTCAAACTAAAAATTTACCTCAAACTAAAAATTTCTCGTCCTTGCGTATATTGTTCAAACTAAAAATTTACCTCAACATTTTCTACTTGCGAGAAAGAGAATGTTAGAGAGAGTGTGTGTGAGGTAAGAATGAGAAGTGAGGGAGAGGGGACTGATAGATGCTTACCAACGAGGTGTGGGGTCAAGGCATGGTGGACGACGGCGATGAAAGGCACAACACAGAGGGAAAGGAAGACAAAAAGGGTGTGTGAGACTAGGAAAACCAGAGAAGAAGGGACCGAGGACTTACTTGCACAATCTCGGGTTAGACAATAGTGGCAGATAGTGGTGGAGATGCAGGGTCATGGGCAGAGGGAAGGTCATGAGTTGTAGAGGGAGAGAGAGCCATGCAGGAAAGGATGCGGCGCGGGAGAAAAGGGAACAGAAAGAGAAAAAAAATAGGGTTTACCACTTTATGCTTAAAACGATGCCGTATGGGTACGGGGCTAGGCTTTAAGTCTTGGGTTGGGCTTCTACACAAGCCAGGCCTTTAGCGCGCACACACCCAAACAACAAATAGCAAACATTAATCCATGGGCTTCACATTACAAACATCAAATGGCTAAATAAAACATTGGCTTCATAGCCTCTACCCCTTGAAAAGAATTTCTTCCACAAAATTGCCAAACTACATCAATTAAGAACTTCAATATAACAACTTACAAGATACAACTCAATACTTGCCTGACACAATAAACACAATTACCAATACCAAAACAAGTACGGGTATTGCTCTCTCATATCAATTTATTCCTCCCAGGTGCAAACTTGAGCAACTGGATCTCACCACGAAACCTTCACTAGAGGTATTGTCTTGGACCTCAGTTTCTATTCCTTCCAATCCAAAATCTGTGTCAAAGCTTCTTCATACGTAAGGTTAGGCTGAAGTTGGATGCTACTAGGATCGATTATAAAAGGTTCTTGTTGTCCAAAGCTCTTCGTTAAAGAGGAGACATGAAATACATTGCGTTGTTTTTCTTTTGAAACGACGTGGGGCATCATTCGGGTAAGAGGGGTGCAACAGCCTGGGATGGAGTGGATTTGGCACCCTATTCTGCCAAAAACAAATTGTTGTATTTATGTGGAAAGCGAAGGTCAACGGTCTGGCCACAGATGACAGAATTTGGTCCCTTGGAATCCCGTTAGCTTCACGATGTGACTGTTGCTTGAGAGGCAGGAGTGAATCCCTCGATGATGTGTTGGCTACAGGGGAGGTTGCTACTAAGGTCTAGGACTGGGTGGAAACAGCTTTGGGTCTGCCTTGTTTGGTAACTCGTTCTTGGTGGGCGACGGTGACGCATTGGTTTTCGTTCACCAAAATTTCGTCGCAGCGTGGTGTTCTCATCGGTCTACTTCCATGCATTATCACATGGAGGCTATGGGCGAGGCGTTGTAAGGCTAGGATGGAGGCAAGTCTTGAGCCAGCTAAGAGTGTATGACTAGCGGTAAAAGTTTGGTTGCGGAAGTTGTCAGGCTTGCTCATGCTTTCTAAATCTCTTCCAACTACATACATCTCTATCTTGTAGGCACTGGAAATTCCCCTATGCGGGATTAGGAGTCGAGGGGCACGGTTGATTTATTGGTATAAACCTGATGAGGGGTGGGTCAAGATTAATGTAGACGGCAATTGTAGAGGGAATCCTGGAACATGTGGAGGTGGCGGTGTGATTCGAAACCACTGGGGAGAGTTTATTGGTGCTTTCTCATCCTATTTTTGACATGGAACTAATAACATGGTTAAGTCGAGATCCCTTTTATCTGGCATTCGCATGTGTAAGGAGATGGGACATACATAGCTGAAGATTGAGTGTGACTCCATGCTAGTGGTTAATTGGTTGTCAGCTAGGAAGTGCTTGAACTGGTATTTATGGGACTACTGGGATGAGCTCCTTACCTTGTTATACTTTGCTCGAAAAAATTTAGTCCATAAATTATCAACAGTTAACCCTCTTGAGGGATGGACTCCTATATTACAAGAACAGTCTCTACATCTCTAACAACAAACCTTACAAGGAAAAGATCCTAGCTGTATTCCACAATAGTCCACTGGGAGGTCTTTTGGCCTGGCTTAAGAACTGATGTGAGGGAATATGTAAGGGCTTGTTACATTAGCCAGTGTGTTAAACCCGAGAATACCCTACCAAGGGGGTTGCTACAGCCTCTATCTATCCCCTCAAAACCTTGGTCCCACATTTCCATGCATTTTATAGAAGGCCTTCTGCCCTCTAAGGGTGCCCTCTAAGGTATTTAATTGTCTATAGGTCATTGTGGATAGGTTAACTAAATTCAGCCACTTCATTCCCCTCTCCCACCCATACACTACCCTAGCCTTAGCGAACCAATTCATCAAACACATCTTTAGGCTTCATGCTATGCCTAACACAATTGTATCTGACCGGGACAAGTCATTTACCAGCAAGTTATGGGGAGAAATTTTCAAACAGTAGGGAGTCCAACTGGCAGTCAGCTCAGCATACAACCCCCAATCTGATGGCCAGTCAGAAGCTGTTAATAAAACTCTGGAGAATTATCTCTGTTGTTTTATGGGTGACAGACCCAAGGATTGGGCCACGTGGGTACCCTTGGCAGAGTGGTGGTACAATACCACCACCCACTTAGCAACACAACGCACCCCATTCGAAGCCTTATATGGCTATCCACATCCTAAGCTACTCAACTACCAGCAAGCATCACCATCATCAAGAATCAAGAGTAGAGGCAGTAGATACTAACCTAAAAGACCCGTGACAAAATCTCCCAGCTGCTGAAAGAAAACCTGCAAGAAGCACAACAACTTATGAAGAAATATGCGGATTTAAGGAGAAAAGAAAAGACTTTTTGTGTCGGGGACATGGTGTACGTGTAATTGCAACCCTATAGACAGCAATCCGTAGCTCAATGGAGAAATGTTAAGCTTTCCCCTCATTTTTATGGCCCTTACAAAATACTAGAAAGGATCGAGGAGGTGGCTTACCTATTGCAGCTACCAGAGACAGCCCAGGTGCATCCCGTGTTCCATGTAAGTCTGTTGAAGAAAAAGCTTGGACTTTTGGTCCAACGCATCCCAACACTACCACCAGTTGACTCATCTGGGGTGTTTAAACCCAAGCCGAAAGAAGTCCTTGACAGAAGGATGCGTAGGAAGGGTCCCTGCCTATCATAGATGTACTGCTACGTTGGCAAGGGCCGACTCGAGAAGACGCCACTTGGGAGGAGTTCCACCAGCTCAAATCATCTTACCCATACCTTGTGGGCAAGGTGTTGTAAATGGCGGAGGCTCTGTTACGTACAAAGTGACAAGGAAGAAGAAGTTAGGGTTATGAATTGGGGAACGAAGAAATGAAGTCATCGAGCTGAAGAAGGAACTAAAGAAAGAAGGCTTGAGGAAGAAAAGGGCCTTGAGCCAAAGTCCTATGGGCTTGAAAGTGAAGGAACTATTGAAGAAGGCTTCGTGGGCCTTGTTTCATGGGCCAGACGTCCATCATGTTACTTTGGGTTTTATTTCTGTATTGTCTATTTTTTTGCTACGTACTACTACAGGAGACTGTACTCTTGTCTTAAGTATGTGACACTAGATTCCTTTAAGAACTGGGTGACTGTCATTTTCCATTTTCATGCTTAATTCCAGAAAGTTCTACTTTCCTCATTCTCTATTCTATCGGAGGTCCTCCCCTCGAAGAGAGGATATTTTCTCTTTACTAGTTATTTGTTACAGACAAATATTCAATAGCTCCATGTTGAGTTGGTGAACCAAAACTCTAGAGACATTATATAGTAGAGTTCGATAACGTAATAAACCTCTGATGAGAAGATGAAAAGTAGAGAGATCAAAAAATAATAAACTAATTAGTGGGTCCCCTGTCTATTTGAAATTACTATATATGGTTGATTTTGCACCTATCTTGATCCGGGCCCACGGAACATTCTTTTTTTTTTTTTAGAGAAGATTGAGCAATCACCTGTCCAATAGTAACGCCCTCCCGAGTTTATTAATAAAACCCCCACTTTTGACAGAGGAAAACCGTGGAAACAAAACAAGCCCTTGAGAAACAACCTCACAAAAACCAAACCGAGAAAAGCCCCTAGACAAGCCTATGAAACTGATGAAAAATAAAAACATGAAAAACCAAAGACAAGAAACTTATCAACATCTCAAGGAAGGAAGACCAGATAAATCCAACCGGAGCAACCCTCTCAAGACTCGAGGCAAAATAGAATTATTAGTGTAGACCAAAGTAGCACCATTGGCACCCTTCTTGGCCAACCAATCCGCCACCTTATTGCCTTCACGAAAAACATGCTGAAAATGAAAATTAATAGATTGGACCAAATCAACAAACTCTTCCCAATAATCCTCTAGATACCAAACCCCACTCCGCCCTCTATGCTACCAAGAAATAACCACCATCGAATCAATTTCAACAATTATATTGAAAAGCTGAAGTGTCTTGCACAATCACATGCCATTTAGAAGCGTGAGAAGTTCTGCTTTATTATTAGAACCAACACCAATGGGAGAGGCAAACATTTGCACAAGCCATCCTACGTCATTTCAAATGTCCCCACCAATACCACTTGAACCCGGGTTGCCAAGACTACTACCATCCGTATTCAATTTAAACCATCTTGAAGGCGGTTTATGCCACTTGACTAGAGTGCACCACCTCTTTTTTAAAGGGGCGGGTTTGATCCATAAAGTCTCAAGAATCATGCCATCAAAATGAGACAAACTGTAAGAGTTATCAGCCACTTGACAAATAGAAACAATCCATACACAAATAGATTTGACAACAGCTTCATGCTATTCAAAGATACCCTCCATATGAGCTAGGCATCTTCTCCTCCAAAGTCTCCAAGTAACTATGACAGGCATAAGGCCAACCAAAACACCCACCTGTGAATTGGACTTAGCACGCCGGAACCAAGAAGAAACTTGGTGGTTCCAATTCCTACCAAGAGGAATTCCAAAAGGATTACCGAAAAAAGACCAAATTTTTTTAGGAAAATCTCCCTCAAAGAGAACATGATTAATGTCTTCATATTGACCTGCAAAACAACACTCGCATTTGGAAACAATATGAATGCCAATATGACGCAACCGATCATCCACACTCAAAGCCTTGTGCCAAGCCTTCCAAAACTGAATAGACATTTTTAAGGGAAGACTTTTATGCCAAATCCAAGAATGCCAATCAAGAGAAGAGCCTCGGACTCTAATATAATGCCATGCAGATTTAGTGGAAAAAATACCTACATCTATTTAGGTCCAGACAAGAACATCCTTCCCCTAATTATGCCTAGATAAAGAGACTAAAATATCATCAACATTTTCCAAACCAACCAGTTTCTCTAGCAGATTCATATCCCAACTGTCTGATAACCAACACTCTTTAATTTTCAACAAAGGTTGACCCACAATACGCAAGTCATTAACCAAGGGGCCATTCTCCCTCTATTTATCATACCAGACGAAAATATCACCTTCTCTAACTCGCCATTTGGAATTATTCAACATCAAAGGAATACAATGAGCAACCATTTTCCAAAATCTCGAGCCTTTATCAACATCAATAAGAAGCCAAGGTTTTGATCCCACATATTTAGCCTTAAAAAAAATTTTCCAAAGAGAGTTACCTTGAAAAAGGTTCCAAGCAAACCTCATATGCAAGGTTGTCTGAGTGTCCTGGAGATGCCTCAAACCGAGACCTCCTTCTGCCACAGGCTTAGAAATATGTTTCCAAGCCACCCATTTCTTTTTATCTCTTCCATTAGACTCCCCCAGAAGAAGGAGCTCATCAGCTGGTGGATCTTATTGATTACTACTTGAGGGACCTGTAAAACAGCAAATAGGTGAAGGTCCATACTAGAAATAACATGATGTAACAAAACCAATTTCCCTCGAGAAGACAAAAGGTGCATTTTCCAACCACTGATTTTTTGCCTCACTTTATTCACCATGCCTTCAATATGTATTTGCTTAATACGACCGAAGATAATGGGCACTCCAAGATACTAGAACGGAAACTGCCCCTCCATGAAACTAGTGCTACAGAGAAGAAGCCACTTACAAATAGAGGAGATTTTATTCGAACAATACAAGGCAGACTTTTGTTTATTAATGACCTGTCCCGACCATCTTTCATATTGACCTAAGATACTTAGAAGCACCCAGACTGACCTTTGGCTCCCATTAGAAAAAATAACCACATCATTAGCATACATAAGATGAGAAATAATAGGCGTACCTCTGGCCTGATGAAAATGACCAAAATTATTCGCCATCACAGTCTGATGAATCAGTCGGGAAAGTATCTCCTGTTGGATAATAAACAAATAAGGGGATAAAGGATCACCTTGTCAAAGACCACGACCTCCCAGGAAAAAACCTTTTATTGTCCCATTCATCATAATTGAGTACCAGGGACTAGAAATGCAAAAGAAGATCAATTCACAAAATTGAGGCGAGAAACCAAACCTCAACATGACCTTAATCAGAAAATTTCAATCCACCCGATCATAAGCTTTTGCCATATCTACTTTTAACATAATGTTGCCCCCATGCTTCCTTTTATTAAGAGAATGAACAATTTCCTGAGTAAGGCTTATATTCTCAAAAATATTTCTACCTTGAATAAAGGCACCTTACTCCAGTGAAACCAGACGAGGTTAGAGACTAGATAATCGATTCACAATTATCTTGGAACAAAGTTTATAAAAAACTGAACACAAGCTGATGGGACGAAACTTGTCAAATCCTGTTGAAGAATCCACCTTCGGAATTAAAACCAAGTAAGCCCACGGAAGATTCTTCCAACATAAAAAAAAAAAGGCACAAAGTTCAAACACCTCAAAGTTCAGAACTCCAAGAGAACACCTCAAAGAATGATTCTCCTTCCTTTTAACTCGTCTCCAACTGCATATATTATTGTGTAATACTCAAAGTCCATCCTCTCTACCAAACCAACACAACAGACACAGCATCTTCAACTTCTTGTCTGCTTCAAAATGAGCTTCAGAGATCTTGAGGCCGGCAGGCCACCACGACACCAATAGCGACAACAGCAGCAAGACCCTTCTCAGGCCTTGGCTTCTGGGATTTTCCAAATCAACGCTGCCGTGTCTTCCTTCCCTTGCCTTGTGATCAATTCCCTTGGCACTCCCAAGGACACCCTCGAACTCTGTGACCGACTGTGAGTGTTTTTCTCGTTTTCATAACCTCTTTCCTATGCTTTCTTTTATCTTGGTCTGGTACGTGTCTTATGGTTCTTTTATTGGAATAAACGATGATTCAACTTCTGGGATTGCGTTTTCTGAATTTCAACAATTCATGTCTTCTTTTTTCTCGTATTGTAATGATTGAGAATCCATTGGAGTGCTTACGATCGTGCTCTAAGTCATTGTTTTCTTTCTTTCTTTCTCCTTTTATGCTTTGCTCGCTAGGTTGTCTAATTTTATAGTGTTGCTCAGAAGCAAAACAAGTTTCTACTTCTATTTTTGGACTGTTTTTTAACTTATGTTGACTGAAATATGCATTGTTGATCAGTTAAAGCGTGCTGCTTAGAATTGAAGGTAAACTAAACAGGAATACAAAAAAGTACTTGTACATTGTGCTGTAAATCCTTATTATTGCGTTGTTTGTTCTCTTGGGACTTTAAAGGATGCCCTTGATCTACACAAAAAACTATGAATTTTTTTAATTTTTGGATCTCAAAAATCTGTGAATAGTAATGAAATGATTTGTAGATAATAGTGGAATTGTTTGGGTTAAGATGTTTTATTGGATTTTGGGAAATGAAAGAGAAAAACTGAATAAAAATATACCAAAGTTAAAATATTGTTATAATAGAATTTTTTAATATTATTTTCGGTTTGAAATTTGAAAAGGTTGAGTTGTTTTTTGTGTTTTGTTTGAAATTTTTAGAAAGTTGTAATAGTTAGGTAATGATTAGATAAAAAAAAGTTGAATCTTTGAAATTGAAAAGTATTCGTATTTGAGTGATATTTGAGAAGAAAATTATAAAAAATTTTGAGATGAGATGGTTGGTGTTGCCAAACAAGGGTGGCCTTAGTACAAGATGTTATGTTCTTAGAATTTTGTACAGTGTTTAAGGACAAAGAATTTGAGTGCATATGTACATTCCAAAAAGAAACATAAAGAAAATTGATGCAAGTGCTAATGTGCAGTTTCCTTTGATCTATGATGATTTCACAAATTCTTTTTTTTTTCTTTCATATATTTTAGTTTTTCACATCTTCTCAATCACCTTGTTAATATCTTGCTGCTCAGAGCTGGATGTTAAATAGTATAAGTTGTATTTTGTTGAAGCTATGTGGGAAAACAGCATTATAGGTTCAATATATGGGCGGATGAATTCTGATCGATTTTATTTGGTAACGATTAATAGTCTCACTCTTTTCTTGTGGACATCTAAGTATTGCTTTCAATGTATTTGTGTTTCACATGTTATTTATCACCTTGGATCTCTAAATTTTGCTTTCAAATGAATCCTTAGTCCTTAAATCACTCTAGGACATTCTTGCCTTCATGGGCTTGATCTTTTAATCAAACTCTGATCATGGATCTGGAGATCTAACTATGTTCCTTTTTAGGCAATCTCAAGTTCTGCTCATTTCCCATATGAACAATTATAACTGAGTCCTTAACAGAACTGACCTGTTGTGACTTAGTTTGTGGAAGGGTCCTAGAACTGGGGCTTAAAAAAAGAAATATTTTTTTTTTTAACTCAACACCAAGGATGTGGAGTTAAAAAATATAATCACACTGAAATACGCTAAACTAATTGAAAAGTAAAACATGTTATTTTACTTGTTACTTCAACTTCTAGATAATTGTATTCATTGAGCATTGATCATAAAACATAAATTTCTACCTCATAATAAAAAAAAATTCTTTCACAGACAATAAAGATAGTTTCTTAGAATGGATATGAATTCAACCAGAAGTAATATTTTACCATATATGAAATCTCTATTTTACTGGCGAGAGTAATTTCAACCTATGTTAATTCATTAAAGAATTGCGTAAAAACTTTTTAGGATACATGCTGTATCTTTCAAAAAGACTATAATTTCCATTTTGATCCTTCTCTATCCTCACAGTCCACTAATTGTTGTTTCAATCTTTTTCCCCCTATCAGTTTGAGTGGTTGGTTGTTGTTAGATAACGTTTTTTCATTTATGGATCCAAGATAACAAGCTAATTAAAGCATATAAATTTACCTTTTCAACTGATCACCTTTTGCATGCCGTTCTCTCTTTTACAATTTTTCACTAGATAAATAAATCATTTTAAAAACTTGTAAATTAACAGCATTTTTAGTTTTTAGCCTTTTTAAAAATCCCATTTGGCTTTTCTTTACGCAATCAAGTGGGAAGATTGCACCATCAATCTTGTTTCTCACTGGTGTATACATTGGATTCACTTAACGGGCAGGCACAAGACAAGGTTACACATTGGGGTCTTGGTGAAAGATTCTTCAGCTAAACTTAAACAGGTGGCTAGCGAAACTGACCAGCATTTGGAAGTTAGTGTAAGTATCAAACTTCATCAAAAGGATCAGAGGGATGCACTGGTTCTACCTACAGTCCCACCACAGAGAATTACCTACCATCACAAAGTTTTGTCTCTTAGTGTAAAAGGACTCTGTTGCCACTACCATAGCAGAAGGCTGTTAGCAGCAATTCGTGGCCACTATCTTATTTGTCTGCTTCTAGGATTAGCTATCATTCTTTTGTTTTGTTGCTCTTTTGATTCTTTGTATTTATGTATATATATATATATGTAGTTATCATTGTAACAAGGTAAGACATAGAAATCAACACAGAAGGAAAGAGAACATTTTTCTCTTCATGCTTGTTGTTCCTCTTTGTTTCATTATTTTCATGTTCAAGTCCTTAGATTTCAATATGGTATCAGAGAGCCAGGTTGCTTAAAGGTTCAATATGCTACTGATTCATTCTTCACCTCTTTTAATCTTTCATATCTGCCTTTTTCTTTAATCTCAATGGTTGAGAGTCCTCAACCAAAATCACCCAGTTATAAATCTCCTTCAGAAGATCCTAATAGCTATTTCTTTATACATCATAGTGACAATGCTCACACCGTGATAGTCACTCCACCTTTAATAGGTTCAAATTATCTTACATGGAATAGGTCTTTCACATTGTCTATTTCTATAAAAAATAAGCTAGTATTTCTAGATGGCTCTGTTCGCACACCAAAGATTTCTAATCCACTCTATGTTCCCTGGTTAAGATGCAACAATTTACTCCTCACTTGAATTTTCAATTCGATTCCAAAGGAGATTGGTTCAAATGTGATGTTCATGAGTTCAGCCAAGGATGTCTGGGAAAAACTCAAAGATCGTTTTTCACAACCTGATAATGTAAGGATTTATCATCTCCAGCAGCAACTAAGTTCCATTGTGCAAGGAAACTTGTCTGTAAGTGAATATTTTATTCAACTCAGTGCTGTATGGGAAGAATTGAATAGCTACAGACCTTTTCCTCATTGTTTGTGTGGAAAATGTACCTATAATGCTTTGAATCACATTGGAAAAACACAACAGTTAGATAATGTTTTCAAGTTTTTAATGGGGTTGACTGACACATATGATAACATAAGGGGACAGATCATACTCATGAGCCCCATGCCTTCCCTTGACAAAACCTTATCTTTAGTTTTGCAAGAGGAAAGGCAATGGAAAATACGCATTATATCAATGCCTTCACCTGAGCCATTAGCTCTTGCTGTTTTTCAAAACAATAAAAGGAAAGAAAAATCTGATATGACATGTTATCATTGTGGCAAAGTTGGACATACTAAGGATAAATGTTTCAAATTGGTGGGTTTTCCACCAAATTTCAAATTCACTAAATCAAAATCTGGATATTCTGGTGGTTTTTCTGGTGCTAGTCACTCTGCACATCAGGTACAATCCCTAAACTAGGAGCAAGACTCAGGGAGTCCATCAAAGTTGCCCCTTAATCAAGCTCAGATTCAACTACTTGCTACATTGATTAGTGCTCAGACATCTCAGCTAAACATACATGAACCAAAGACCCACCAATCCTCTAGCCAAACTTCATCCATTCAACCTAACCCCACTCAGTCAGCTGATATTGTGACCAAATTTCCATCAAGTTCTAACATGGCAGGTAAGAGTATCTGTCTCTCTAGTGCTTTTTCTGCTCCTGATTCACTGATGCATCACAATCCCATCTCCACACAAGAAACACAAAAGACACCTTGGATTCTAGACACTGGTGCTACAAACCACATGGTCTGTTCCACCTCCCTTTTTCTTCTGTAATATGCTCCACTCAAGCCTTTGTGCAGCTTCCAAATAAAACACAAGCTCGAGTGACTCACATTGGAACTGTCAAACTTTCAAAATCATTAACTCTCACTAATGTTCTATGTATGCCATCATTTAGCTTTAATTTGATTTCTATGACTAAACTCACTGATAACCCTCTTTTGTGTCTCTTATTCTTGAATAAACATTGTGTTATACAAGAACTTTATTCATGGACGATGATTGGTCTAGCTAAGGTCCACAATGGACTCTACTACCTCCTTCCCAGCTCCCTTCATAACACTGTAGTCAAAAGATACCTTCCTTCCAGTCACCACCTCAAGCCTCCAATCAAAAGCCAAGTTTTCAATGCAAATGAACAGCATGAGTTTGATCTATGGCATTTTAGATTAGGACATTTATCCAATTAGAGAATGAGTTTAATTCACTCTCAAGTTCCTAATGTAAAATGTAGAGAGCAAACTCAGTGTACTATTTGCCATTTGGCTAAACAAGAGAGAAAATCATTTCAGTTGAGTACATCCATTTCTCATTCCCCCTTTCAACTAATTCATTGTGACATTTGGGGGCCCTATTCTCAAGTATCCAATCAAGGGCACCAATACTTTTTGACAATTGTGGATGACTATAGTCAAGTGACTTGGAGTTTTCTTATGAAGTTTAAAACTGAAGTGAGAACTCTAATACAGTCTTTTGTCCAAATGGTAAAAGTTCAATTTGAGGCTAAAATTAAACAAATTCGATCAGACAATGGCCTTGAGTTCAACATGACAGACTTCTATAATCTTCATGGAATCTTGCATCAAAAGTCTTGTGTATATATACTCCACAACAGAATGGAGTTGTTGAAAGAAAACATCAACACCTCCTTTCTGTTGCAAGAGCCATTCTTTTCTAGGCCTCACTTCCTTTAAAATTTTGGGGTGATGCAGTCCTCACTGTTGCATACTTAATTAACAGGATTCCTTCACCTGTCCTAGATGGAAAATCACCTTATGAGAAACTTTTCTCCTCCACACCATCCTATGATCACTTAAGAGTATTTGGCTGCCTATGTTTTGTCTCCACTCACAAACACAATCCATCCAAATTGGACCCTCGGCATAGAAAATGTGTTTTCATAGGATATCCAGCAGCTGTCAAGGGATACAAGGTTTATGACATTGAGAATCAATCATGTTCTGTCTCTAGAGATGTGATTTTTTTTTAATCCACATTCCCCTTTCAAAATTCTAATCTTAACACATCTTCCTCTCATGATCAATCCTTTCATGATCAACACATACCTCCAGTTTTACCTATCACAGAACATTCCCCTTCTTTCCCATCTCTTCCTTTCACAAACCAACTTGATTCTCCTTCAACACCTCAATCTGATTCCTCCTCCCACATTCCCACTTCAGACCCATTAATTAGTTCCTCTCTCCCTCACATTGACCTTGAACCAACTCCCACTCCAACTGCCCCTCTCTTAACTCCTTCACAAAACACCACTCAGTCCACCACCTCTTTTAAGAGATCAGATCGTGTTAGGAAACCTCCTTCCTATTTACATGATTATCACTATCAAGCAGTCACTAGCAACCCCACTCAAATATCACTCTCCACTTCCACTGATCATCCACTTCACAAACATTTATCCTACTCTCATCTTTCTCCATCACAGAAAATTTTTGCCCTTTCACTCTCCCTCTTGCATGAACCAAAAACCTACAAAGAGGCTGTGATGTCTCAGCACTGGCAAGCAGCAATATAGTCTGAGTTGAAAGTCTTAGAGGAAAATGGAACTTGGACAGTCACTAATTTACCCCCTGGAAAGACCTTAGTTGGCTGCAAGTATGTTTTCAAGGTCAAGCTCAATTTAGATGGGTTTGTGGAGAGATATAAGGCCAAGGGTTACACTCAAGTTGAGGGATTTGATTATCAAGAAACATTTAGTCCTGTAGCTAAGCTCACCACTGTCAGAATTTTCCTAGCCTTAGTTGCCATCCATAATTGGCATTTAAGTCAAATGGATATGCATAATGCATTCCTCAATGGGGATCTTGATGAGGAAATATATATGGACCTACCTATAGGTTATCAAATCAAGGGGGAGACTCATGGTGGAAATGGGAAGTTGGTTTGCAGGCTGCACAAGTCATTGTATGGTCTCAAGCAGGCCTCTCGGCAATGGAATGCAAAATTCTCTTCTTTTTTTTCTTTCTATTGGGTTTCAACAGTCTAGATTAGATTACTCTTTGTTTACAAGGTCAGATAAAAATGGTTTTGTTGCTCTATTGGTGTATATAGATGACATACTTTTTGGAAGCTCGAGTCTATCAACCATCAAAGCTGTCAAGGCTTATTTGAATTCACAGTTTAGAATTAAAGATTTGGGGCAAGTGAAATATTTCTTGGGGTTGGAAATTGCAAGATCAAGATCTAGGATACATATATGTCAGAGGAAGTACACTCTTGAAATACTTGAGGATTTAGGTCTCTTGGGATGCAAACCTGTCCACACCCCCATTGAGACTAATCACAAGCTCAGTCACACTTCTACAGATTTGTTGAAGGATTCTACAATCTATAGAAGATTAATTGGACGCCTAATCTACTTAACAATTTCAAGACCAGACATTACCTATCTTGTCCATATACTAAGTCAATTTATGGACAAACCAGCAGAGATACATTTGAGAGCTACTCATAGGGTTTTGAAGTATTTGAAAGGATCTATAGGACAAGGTATATTGTTCTCAGCTGTGTCAACTTTGCATTTAAAGGCCTTTAGTGACTCAAATTGGGCAGCCTGTCCAGAGTCAAGAAGATCAATCACAGGGTATTGCATATTTCTTGGAGACTCTATGATTAGTTGGAGGTCTAAAAACCAAGCTACAATGAAGCAGAATACAGGGCCTTAGCCCACACGAGTTGTGAAATCACTTGGATCATTTCCCTTTTGAAAGATTTCCAGATTGATCACACTAAGGCTGCAACATTATACTATGATAGTCAATCTACTCTACACCTCACAAAAAACCCAGATTTTCATGAGAGGACCAAACACATAGAGCTAGATTGTCATTTCATTCGGGAGAAGGTTTCAGCAGGAATGATCATACCAGTTCACCTTCCTTCCAAATTTTAGTTAGCTAACATTTTCACCAAGGCCTTGCCTACTGCTACACTGCATTTCTTATTGTCCAAGATGGGCATTCTTAACATCTATGCCCATCTTGAGGGCGGTATCAAACTTCATCAAAAGGATCAGAGGGATGCACTAGTTCTACCTACAGTCCCACTACAGAGAATTACCTAGCATCACAAAGTTTTGTCTCTTAGTGTAAAAGGACTTTGTTGCCACTACCATAGCAGAAGGCTGTTAGCAACAATTCATGGCCACTATCTTATTTGTCTGCTTCCAGGATTAACTGTCATTCTTTTGTTTTGTTGCTCTTTTGATTCTTTGTATTTATGTATATATATATGTAGTTATCATTGTAACAAGGTAAGACGTAGAAATCAATACAGAAGGGAAGAGAACATTTTTCTCTTCATGCTTGTTGTTCCTCTCAGTTTCATTATTTTCATGTTCTAGTCCTTAGATTTCAACAGTAAGTTCATATCCAGTATAATTTTTAAAATTAACACTTCATCATTAAATCTCCCTCTCTCCCTCTCTCTATTGTTCTCTTGGATCTCCTCCTCTGCTCCTTTTCTAGTAAGTGGATCTTACAATTGTAGATTTTCTTTATTTTTTATCTATTGTTTTGTTTCTTTTGTTTCGGGGTGGGATGGAGATGGGTTTTATTTTCTTACGACTTGAAATTCCCTCATTAAACTCCAAGCTGCCAAGAAGATCACTGATGCTAAGCTTGCAAAAGATTTCCAGTTGGTTCTTAGGGAATTTCAAAAGGTTCAAAGCCTTGCAATTGAAAGGGAAACAACATATCTCCTTTTGTCCCCAAAGAAGTTCTTCCATCAAGGAAGTTCGACAAATTTATCTTTTAACTGTCCTTGGCCCGTCTGGTATTGTTTTTTTTTTTTCCTGAAACAAAATTGAGTTTTGAGAAGATGGGGAAAATTGAAAAGGATGTTTAATCTGTATGTCTATTTTTTGCTCCTTGGTAATGTTAATATTTTGTCACTGATTTACTCTGAAATGTTCACCTTTATTTTAGAAATTCAACCACATATGGGTACAAAGTCTCCATAATTTTGGGAACAAAAAATCAATAGTTCATATAGACATGAACAAGAGAGAGTAAATTGGGAAAGTAGTGTATTTTATCATGCATGTGAAAACATTTAACTCTTTTTTTTATAAAACATTAAATGCTTTTAAACCTTAAGGATTTGAACTTGCAAAGGACCAACACATGGAACAAAGAGAGTAGTGATATACAGGCCCAATTATATGAATGTTTTGCATATCCAAAGAGTTGGTATAAACTGGTTATCCTCTGTTATTTTAAGAACTGTACGTGTATTTCATAAGAATGTTAGTTTGTTCCAATCCTATAGATTTCACTAAAATTTATTGTTGTTGGCTGAAAGTTAGCAAAGTAATTATCCAGCCAATCACTTTCAATTGCAAGATCTAGCATTGGTATAATTTGTTTTCCACCTTCCTAGATCCATTGAAGTATATATTAGGAAGAGTATTTTCAATTTTGTTTGTGAGTGCTCTTCTATTATGGGATGAAAAGGGTGCCGGTGGTAATAGAATTCATAGGGATGCCAATTTCTTACCTGTCCATATGAGACATGTAAGATTTACCTTTGTTAGTGAAGTTTGACCCCACGCGCATGCACGTGCACACCCACACGCCCACATGATCATATATTTGATTTGCATGCCTTAAATTTGATATATCATGATGCAGTTATGATGCCCATGAGCTGGATATAAGTTCATCCCGGACTCCCAAACAACGGGCTCTTCTTCTAGAGTCCAAAAGGTCTGTATCGCTTGTCATAGTTGTTAGAGTTACCTCTCCTGACTCAGCATGCGAGACCAAGTCTTCAGCTCTCAAAGATTATTCACAACAGAAGGAAGATATTTAGCATAATTCAAAATTCAAATATTGTACATAGCCAGCACGATACTAGTTTAAATTGTAGTTTCAAATGTAACTATGGATAAACACTACTATAACAGAAAGGTTTATATATACTGCAATATATCACTTTGTTTTGGTATTGAGCACCAAAACATTTCTCCAGTATTCTCTATATTTTACATGGTATCAGTTAAGCCATACGCCAACACCTCTTTACCTTGATCATAATGGCTACCTCCTCTACTTCCGCTCACTTTCTTTTTCCTAATGTTGCTCAACTCAGAACTATTAAGCTTGATGGTACCAATTATCTTAGTTGGTTATCACTTACTGTTCCTATTCTTCGCAGCTATGACTTGATGGGCATCGTTGATGGATCTGATCCGTGCCCTCCCAAGCTTCTGCCTTCCACTTCTGATCTTAATCCTCCTGATCCTATTTGGGTTAAAAAGGATCAATTCATTCTAAGCTGGCTTAATGCCTCTTTATCTGAGTCTGTCTTATCTACCCTCTATGGTCTCCATACTTCTCATGAAGTTTGGCGTGCTCTTGAACTAAAATTTTCTTCTCATTCTCGCTCCCGCATCACTCAACTAAAACGCCAACTTCAGACTCTGCATCAAGGGTCTAAATCTTGCACTGATTTTATTAATTTGGCCAAATCTTTTGCTACTCAATTGGCTGCTACCGATCATCCAGTGGATGAGGATGATCTTCTTTCCTACATCATTGGTGGACTCAATCCTCCCTTTAATCCTTTCATCACCTCTTATTCTTTTGCCAGTCGTGAGTCAAATATGTCATTGGCTGATTTCACTGCTGAACTTCTCTCATTTGAGCTTCTCTTGGACAACCAACATCAACAGGTTGCTCTAGAATCCACTATGGATTTTCTCTCTTGCCAACCTTCAAACTCATTTTCCAAAAAATATAAACACTCTTCTCACAAGTCTGCTATTCCAAAACCATCCAACTCTGCCCCTACACAAAACACCCGCAACCCCAACCCGCCTAGATCTCTTTGTCAAATTTGTGGCAAGACCAGTCATCGTGCTCTTGACTGCTATCATCAGATGGATTATGCCTACCAAGGACGACATCCCCCAGCACAGTTGGCAGCCATGGTTGCTCAGGCCAACTCTTTCACTAATGATGATGCTTGGTTTGTAGACAGTGGTGCTAATGCCCATCTTACTCCTGAGCTTGAGAAATTGAGTCTTCATGAACCTTATAAAGGAAATGAGAACATTGTTGTTGGTAATGGTACAGGTTTGGCCATCCATAATATGGGTTCCCTTACATTACACACCTCCCATGCTCCTTTCAAAATGTCTCGTGTACTTCATTGTCCCTCTGCATTGGCTAACCTTTTATCTATAAATCAGTTTTGTAAAGACAATTCTTGTTTCTTTATACTAACTAATTCTTTCTTTTATGTTAAGGACAAGCACACGGGTCACGTTATGCTACAAGGAAGGAGTAAAGATGGCCTCTATCCTATCTACCAAAATAAAATCAACAAGTCATCTTTGCTTACTGCTATGTTCGGTGTCAAAGCTCCTGTTGATGTCTGGCATTCACGCCTTGTTCAGGCATCATTCTTTACTGTTTCGCGCATAGTGTCCAACAATAATCTGCCTCTTTTCAGCTCATCTCACACTACTGAAGTCTGTGCTTCCTATCAACTAGGCAAGAGTAAACAACTTCCTTTCCAGTCATCTGTCCGAGTCTCCACCACTCCCCTTCAACTCATTCATACCGACATGTGGTGCTCCCTAGTTTTCTCTCTTGGAGGATTTCGTTATTATGTTATTTACATAGATGATTTTTCTCAACACACTTGGATGTATCCCCTATTTCATAAATCAGATGTTTTCCTTTCATTTGTTAAATTCAAAGCTTTAGTAGAAAAACAATTCTCTTCTTCTATTAAGCAATTAAAATCAGATGGTGGGGGGGGGGGGGAATTTACATCACAACAATTTCGTTCATTCTTGGACCAACATGGTATTTTTCATTGCATAAGCTGTCCCTACACAGCTCAACAAAATGGGCTCACGGAGAGAAAACATCGCCACATTGTGGAAATGGGTCTATCTATGCTTGCTCACTCTAACTTACCTCACAAATTTTGGGTTGAATCTTTTCTCACTGCTGTTCATATAATCAACAGTCTACCCACCCCGACTCTTAACAATGAAAGTCCTCATTTTCTTCTCTTTCAAACACCACCAAACTACACTTTCTTTCGGACATTTGGTTGCCTATGCTTTCCTTTGCTACGTCCATACAATGCTCATAAATTAATGTATCGTAGCAAACCCTGCATATTTCTTGGATATGGTTATCATCATAAAGGATATCGTTGCTTCGATCCCATCTCCCATAAAATCATTGTTACTCATCATGTAGTGTTCGATGAAAATGTCTTTCCAGGTACCTCTCAAGACGCCATCTCTACTCCTCCAGCACATGCAGCCCGTACGCCTGTCCTTTTCCCTGTTGATGCATTTCCTACGATAAATACAACTGCTGCTTCTAGCTCAGGTATGTCTTCATCACTTCCCCCTTTTGATTCTGCCTCTACTCCCCTTTCTTCTCCACAATCTCCTTTAGTTCCTACACCTCCCATGTCTTCTATCATACCTGCACCTACACCTCCTCCAAACCCATGCCATACCATGGTTACTCGATCTCGGACTGGTTCACTTCGCCCCAAATCCTTCCCTGACTACCAGCTTTTTTATTCCACTAAACATCCTATCCAAGCTCTTAGTAGTATCGTCCAACCAACTGAACCCACTTGCTATTCTCAAGCCTCTACTTCTCCTGAATGGCGCGCTGCTATGGGTCAAGAGTTTGATGCGCTTCTCTCAAATGGCACCTAGACATTATGTCCTAAACCCACTGGCCATAACATTGTTCGGAACAAATGGGTCTACAAAATTAAAGGTAGACCAGATGGTTCTATCGATCGATTCAAGGCGAGATTGGTTGCTAAAAGGTATGATAAAAAATGTGGAGTTGATTTTACTGAGACTTTTAGTCCCATTGTTAAAAGTTCTACCATTTGATTAATATTGGCTTTAACAGTCAACTTTGATTGGTGCATTCGTCAGCTGGACGTGTCTAATGCATTCTTGCATAGTCATTTACATGAAACTGTATTTATGGAATAGCCCTGTGGCTTTATTGACCCTCAGTTTCCAGATCATGTATGCCACCTAAACAAAGCTTTGTATGGATTGAAACAAGCACCACGTGCTTGGTATTATCGACTTTCTCAGGCTCTTCTTGATATTGGATTTTGCACATCTGTTGTTGATTCATCTCTCTTTATCTTGTCAACACCTGCAGCTGCTATCTATGTTCTTGTCTATGTAGATGATATCCTTATCACAGGCATGGACAAATCTGCTATAATCTCTATTATCCAACAGCTGTAGCAGTCCTTTGCTATGAAAGATCTTGGTGATCTTGGATATTTCTTAGGTATGGAAGCTCACCGTACCTCTGCTGGCTTGCATTTATGACAATCCAAATATATTTTGGATTTACTTCATCGTGCTGGTATGATTGGTGCTAAGCCTTATGCTACACCATCTGTAGGTGGCACAAAACTTTCTAGTCATGATGGCTCGGCACTATCTGAATCAGAAGTCACTACCTATCGACAACTAGTAGGTGCGCTACAATACTACACCCTTACTAGACCAGATATTGCATACTCTGTGAACCAACTTTGCCAATTTATGCACTCTCCAACCACATCCCACTGGGTTGCTATTAAACGAGTTTTACGATATCTTAAAGGCAATGTTGATCATGGTCTGTTTTATCTCAAGGGAACTTCTCAGCTTAATATATATTGTGACTCTGACTGGGCTGGTGATCCCAACAGCCGTAGATCTACCACAGGATATGCAATCTTTTTTGGTTCAAGTCTTATTTCATGGAGCGCCAAAAAGCAGTCTGTAGTGGCTCATTCCAGTACTGAGGCCGAGTACAGGGCTCTTTCCTATGCAACTGCTAAAGCTTATTGGTTGCGGATGCTCTTGAAAGAATTACGTCTTCCATTGCCTGCTCCACCAACTATTTGGTGTGACAATATTAGTGCTATTTCACTTGCTTCTAATCTGGTATATCATGCGCGCACTAAACACATTGAAATCGACTTTCACTTCATATGTGAAAAAGTGTTGAATAAAGATATTATCATCCGATTTATTTCAACCATTGATCAAATCGCGGACATCTTCACAAAGGGTCTCACTGCATCTCGATTTGCTGTACTTTGTGACAAGCTTCATGTGCTTTCACCTACCATCAGCTTGCAGGGGGCTGTTAGAGTTACCTCTCCTAACTCATTATGCGAGACTGAGTCTTCAGCTCCCAAAGATTATTCACAACAGAAGGAAGATATTTAGCATAATTCAAAATTCAAATATTGTACATAGCTAGCACGATACAAGTTTAAATTTTAGTTTCAAATGTAACTATGGATAAACACTACTGTAACAGAAAGGTTTATATATACTGCAATATATCACTCTGTTTTGGTACTGAGCACCAAAACATTTCTCCAGTATTCTCTATATTTTACAATAGTATGTTCTTTATACCCCTCTACATTCATGGTAATTTTGTTTGCCTTAGGAGAGTTTATTTCAGTATTTTGAAGATAAGGAGCTCTCATTAGAGGAGATTAGATTGTTCTTTGTGAAAATTTTATTTATTTGGGCGAATGCTGTAGATTTCTATGGCATAGATTTTCATGATTTTCTTGTTTCTATTACTTCCTCCTAACTAGGTGTAAACTCTTGTATACCAATTGATGGTCTGTAGGTAGGAGATCCTTAAAACGATTAATTTTCTTGTTAATGCTCCTTAATAATAATAATAAGAATGAAATATTAATGTATTACAAATAATCTCAATTGTGAATTTTTGTTTATTGAATTTTTGTGAAACAAATTAATAATTTCGGATTTTTTTCATATTTTTTCTTAGATTTAAAAAAAATAGTATTTCTTGCATAGAATATTATTTAAAATAATAAAAATTATCTTCATATTATTTGTCATAGTAATTTATAAAAATAAATCATTGTTATTGGACTAATAATATTTTCATTTTACAAAATGGAATTATTATTTTAAAGTTCCAATTTATGACACAATTTATAATTGGTCTTTAAGTTATCATTTTCACTATTTTATTTTTTGTGGTAACGCATTTCATATTTATCTATTTGTAATGCATTTTTAAAATCATTATTAAAATAATAATAACACTTTTTAACATTTAAAAAATTATTTTGGTAAGACCATGCTTTTATTTTCTAAGATCGATATTGCAATCCCAAATTTGAACAGAATAATAATATTATATTTAATTTTATAAATGAGAATATTGTCTATAAATTTAAAGAATAATATTGTATTACTATAGGATATGGTTTCAAAAAAATAATAATTATCTTCATATCATTTCTCATGATAATGAATCATATTGAATAACACTTTTTAAAGTAATATTAATTTCATTTGAAAAAAAAGCATTATAATTTTTTAAATTTCAAATTAATACTCTATTTTTACCTTTTATCATTCCAATAAAAATTATATCCATGTAGTTTTCTGAAAAAATTAAAAAATATTATTTTTTAAAAATTTTCGTCTATAAGAACATTATTATTATTATTATTATTATTATTATTATTATTATTTGTGGGAATTGTGGCTTGATTTCCTTTTAACCTCATGTGGAAGACCAATCTAATTAAGCCTTGTACTTTCATAATTAATTAAGAGATTCAAAAGTGGACTGACTGCTTATTATCTCACAGTTATGGCAGCAAAGTTATAATTGCACTAACCGTTGTTCTTAATAGACTTTATTGTTGCTATTTCTTGAAATTGTAATATGGCTATTTCATGAGATTAGTTATGTTTGCTTCTGAACTATACAATATTTTGTTCAAACAATATTGAGGCAAGTTATGTACACTGGTTGTTGTAGTGTGATATTAATTTCAAATTACCTTTTTTTTCCCTCCCTTTTGATGCATAAGTTTTGTATGCAGACGTGTTTGCTCTTGTTGATATTTGGAGTCATTTTGCTCATCGTTATAGTAGTCATCGTTGCTTGAACAACAAATTAATCGTCTCCGATTGAGTTTTATTTTGAGATTTTAGAGGGATAGGAACCTCTAAAGGTCATTTAAAGAAGTTAATTGTACTCTAAAGCCTGATATTGTTGTCCTAATGGAGCCGATTCACAGTTTTGATAAAGCTCAAGGTTTGATGAGATGCTTGCATTTTGAGAATGGTATTTCTAATGAAGAAGTTGGCAGGAAAGTTTTGATTTTCTGGAATAATGTCATGGTGGTGCAGGTTGTTCGCATCAGTTCACAATTTATTTCAATTCGTGTAGGGGTGGGACCTCAACAGTTCTTGTGTAATTTCATTTACACAAAGTGTACTAGGCTGGAAAGGCCGGAGTTATGGGATGACCTTAGCTCGCACCATCATGGGGCTGAGCCTTGTTTATTTGCAGGAGACTTCAATGTTATTCAATTTGATTCGGAAAGGAGGGGTGGTTGCCCTAGGCCTCTGGTTACTATGGAAGAGTTCAACAATTGGATTCATCAAGGTGGCTTGATTGAAACAAAACAAAGGGTAGAAGGTTTACCTGGTGCAACGGTTAGCAGGGGCTAGCCAGAAGCTGGGCGAAGCTTGATTGTGTGTTTCTTGATGCCACTTTAACTTCAAGATATTCAAATGTTGTTTGCTCATATTTACTGAGATCGACGTCTGATCATTGCTCGATGCACATTGAGTTAACCAAAGATCTTTCTCTTATGGCCCTTCTCCGTTTCAGTTCAAGCATATGTGGGTTTGATCATCCAGAATTTTTAGTTTGTGTTCAGAGAGCTTGGATGGTACCTGTTGAAGGTATGGGTTTATGGAAGTTTGCTAATAAATTAACACAAGTCTGGGTGGCTCTTTGTGAATGGAATAAGGTAGTTTTTGGTTGAAGTAAGGCCAAGATTGATCAGCTTGAGGAGCGAGTGGAGAGGCTTGAAAGTAGGTTACTACAGGGTTGGGATGAAGATGCTGATTGGGAGTTAAACTTGGCTTTTGCAGGACTGTCTTTGTGGAGGCGTATGGAGGATACTAGGTTGGTGCAGATGGCTAAGTTAAAATGGAAGGTGGACGGTGACTGTAACTCCTTTTTTTTTCCATGCTTGTTTGGCAAATAAGAGGCAGAAACGCATTTCGGATATAAGAGCTGTGGATGGGTTGTTTTTTATTCGCCAGAAGCCATACATCAAGGAGCCATGGATTATTTCTCTGGTTTTCTTCAAGCGAACCCTTTGAGAGACCTTCCGGATCTTTCTTATTTAATCTCAACCGTTATTTTCGGCGAGGAGAATGTCCATATATGTTGCACTCCTACTATAGATGAAGTCTTTACGGCTATTTATTCTATTCAAACAAATAGTTCTCCAGGGCCTGATGGTTTTGGTGCGGGTTTTTTCAAGAGTTGCTGGGAGGTAGTAAAGGTGGACGTCTGGGAAGGAATTTCAGAATTTTTTCACTCTAAGCAATTGCCGAGATTCTATTCAGCCTCATTCATTGTCTTAATTCCGAAGGTTGATGTGTCTATAGGTTTTGACAAGTTTAGGCCAATCAGCCTTTGTTCGGTGTTCTATAAAATATGCTCCAAAATTATTGTTAATCGGTTGACGAGTCTCCTCCCAAAAATGATCTCTCTTGAGCAAGGTGCTTTCACCCCTGGGCGTAGCATTTTTGAAAATATTTCTCTTATCCAAGAAATGGTCCATTCTATTAATAAGAAGTCTCATGGTGGCAATATCATCCTTAAAGTGGACATGGCTAAAGCATATGATCAGGTCGATTGGCATTTCTTGTTGGAGGTTCTTCTTTGTTTTGGCTTTTCCCCTCAGGTATGTGATTTACTTTGGACTTGTATCTCGTCGCCTTGGTATTCGGTTATGATGAATGGGACCTCTAAAGGTTTTTTTCAAGGAGTTCGTGATTTGCGTCAAGAGGATCCTCTCTCCCCTTACCTATTTATTATTCTTCAAGAGGTTCTTTTCTAGACTTATAAAGAACAGTGTTGTGGAGAAAATATTTCGTCAATTTTCACAAGCCAGAGGTACGATTCAAATATCCCACATCTTATGTATGCAGATGATGTGGTGATTTTTACTAATTGTAGTATGAGATCAATTTAGGAGCTTTTATCTGCTTTCGATAGGTATGAGAATTGGTCAGGCCAGAGGATTAATAAAGAAAAAACAGCAATGTTTTTTTCTCAAAAAATTTATTTGGGTCCTAAGAGAGCTCTTAAGCGTATGACTGGGTTTTCGGAAGGATTCTTTCCTTTCAAATATTTAGGGGTGCCTATTATTTTGGGAAGACTTAAGCAAGTTTATCTGGAGGAAATGGTTAACAAAGTCTGGAAGAAAATTAGTGGTTGGAAGATGAAGCTCCTATCTTCGGGAGGTGGCCTTATTTTACTACGGCATGTGCCTTCTAGCATGGCTTTGCATTTGTTTGCTGTTTTACAGGTCACTCAATCCATCATCAAAGAGTTACACCAATTGATTAGTACATTCTTTTGGGGAGAGGCTAATGGGAAGGAGAAGAAAAAATGGGTGGCTTGGCACAACGTGTGTAAACCAGTGGAAGAATGAGGTTTGGGTTTACATAACCTGGGTGACATGCAAAAGGGTTTGCACATAAGGTTCGCTTGGAATTTAATCCAAGGTCTCTTTGGCCTCAGTTCTTTAAAGGAAAATATGTGTGTTCTAAACCTTGGACTCTCATCAATATGAACTCAGGTACGAGATTTTGGAAAATGATTGTTAAAAAAATTCCATTGGTCCTTGATAATTCAAAGTGGTGTATTAGGGAAGGTAATCTTTTCTTTTGATATGATAAATGGAGGGATCGGGGTCCTTTAATTAATGATCTTTCGATAGTGGGTCAACCTATGCTTAAAGTTATGGATTGTAAATTGTCTAATTCGTGGGATGTGGATTTGTTGGCTCGTTTGGTGGGGTACGAAAATGTAGATGATATTATTGATTCATTATCTTTTGTAAGGGGGGATCGAATGTGTTGATCTAGACAAGGCATCACAGTGGTGGTTTTTCTACAAAATCAGCTTGGGACTGTATCCATATAAGGGGTTCCATTATGGCATGGCATGCTTGGATGTGGCATAATCTGCTTCCTCTGAAGGTTTTGGTTTCTATGTGGAAGGCTTGGAATAATGCTTGAAGTGTTGTTGATCGTCTTCAACTTGGTGGTCTCTAAGTGCGATTGCTGCATAGGAGGAAGATATGAAGATATTAACCATGTGTTATTTGTTGGGGATTTCGCTCAACAATTATGGAGAAAATGTGCACAAGCCTTTGGCTTTCCATTTCGGGAGTACATCACATGGAAAGAAAATATGAAGTTGTGGTTTAGGCAAGCATCCAGGTCTTCCCAAATGGGGGTAATTTTGGGAGCTCTTCCAACTATATAACATGAAAACTTTGGTCGAGGAGATGCAAGTTACGCATGGAAGGTTACGCGGAAACGCAAGAAGAAGTATGGCATGTGGTCTGATTCTGGCTAACAAGAATAATTAAAGAGTCTTCAAAATTTCAAAAACTTGCAATTGGGGATCAAGAGACGTTGCGGGCACTGACTATCTTAGTGGTCCATGTGAAACCAAAACAAATCCATGTTATTAGATGGATGAAGCCACAGCAAGGAAAACTTAAGCTAGACATGGATAGATGCAGTTTGAATAACCTAGGGGCTTTGTGTGTAGGAGGAATCCTTCGAGATGAGCAAGGTAATGTTGTCTTTGCATTCTCTGTAAACATGGGAATTGGTAGTGGCACGGCAGCAGAAATGAAAGCACTTTTACATGGGCTGAAGATGTGTAAAGAATGATGTATCTAGGGAGTGGTGGTGGAATCAGATTCTTTGATGGTGGTTCGATGGGTTAACAGTGATAATTGTGGAGTGTGGTATCTTGAGGAATTCTGGGAGGAAATAATGAGACTTAAAAGAGAATGAGAACACTTAATCCAGCATGTTTTTCGGGAAGGGAACGCCCCTGCTGACTACTTGGCAAAATATGGTGCTCAGAGACATGATCAATTTTGGAACACCATCTCGCAGTTGCCAATGAAACTTCAAGGACTTATAAGCACGGACAAGCTTAATCTACCATATTTACATATTAGATAGCATGGGTCCTTTTTTGCAATTGTTTGGAAATTCGTTGGAGCTGTAGTGCATCCTCTGTTTTTGGTTTGGTCTTAGCGTTAGTCTTGTAACCTGGTCTCAGCGTGGACATTCTGTGTAACGCCTGTCCTTTAGGTGGGTCTTTTTACAAAATATTTTAGAAAATAAAACGGGAATTACCGCTTTATTTAAAACCTTTTACTGTCCTTCCCAGGGTGCAAGACTCTATGTTATAAAATAAAATGTACTTTTATAATAAAAGAGATTTACAGCAGAAAACATAAATCTTAAAATAAAAAGACCTTTCATACATTTAAAATACCCATGCCTAGACTTTCGTGCTCTTCTCCTTTGGCCGTGTCCCTCCTGAGCGTACTACTCATTCAGTTCCTGTGGGGGGAATGGCACACATAAAAACTAAAATGAATCGAATACTTAGTAAGCATTACTTCATATAGTTAAAATATAGCAACGTAGGTTTTTAGTCATGCATTCATCACTCCATGCATACTATACATACATGCATACATGCTTTCATTGGTAAACATCAGTGGACGGGGGTTTTCATCTTTAAACATGCTTTTCTTTTTGTAAAACGTTTCCTCGTTACTGCCTTCATTTCTTGAAGAATGCAATGCATTCATACATTACTTTTCTTTTCACTTTTATAGGCGAGTGCACGTTGTTACACCCCACGTGCTGGGGTTAGCGGCCTTTTGGGCCAATGGATTCACCCGCGGCCATGGGTTGGAATCCCATTCCATTAGGGTGCAGCACTGGGTGCACTACCAGATACTACTGCCCGGCATTGCAATCTGCTCATTCATTCATTGGGTACCCCTTTTCATACATTCATTTCAGTCCTTTCATGCTTTCATTCATTTCAGTCCTTTACAGTTCATGGAAAAACATCCTTTAAAAGCATGGGCTTAAACATCATCTTTCGTGGCATCCGTAAAACATCGGTTCGTAGGGGCATTTTAACATCAATTCTTAGGGACCAGTTTTAAAACACTTTCTTCGCATCAGTCAAAGCATCGGTTTGAAGCTCAGGGCACAGGCCTTGACGCTTCCTTTCTTTTCTTTAGAAAATTCGTATAATAGATACACCATATAGTCATCCATTCACATGCATACAATTAATACTTTTGGGTGAGTAAAAAGGGGCTACCAAGGAAGGGCCATACATATGTATACATTTCAATACTTAGCATGCTTTCGTTAAAAGCATCTTTCGTGTCCTTTCGTAAAGCATCTTTTAAAGGAAAAACATTTCTCTTTCTTTTTCTTATACTTTAGAAGACACTAGAAGAGCATGAACGTAACACTTACCTGGACTCCATGCTACTTTCATACCATGCAGTCCATTCATGCGCGTGTCAGATGGCAACCTACATGCATACACATAACCTTAACGTCATTCTCTATCTAGTGCATAAGCAACTGAACTAGAAATAGAGTTATGCTTTACTTAGAACACTATCCTTCTATCCCGTGCCCTTACGTGTCCCTTACTAGGATAAGACCTTCGGGGACCCATTACGGTCACTACTTCTTTCAACCTTACGTTCTACTTTGAGTGCTTACTGGCTAGGATGAACCCATGATTCACCTTAGGATTAAGACACTAAGACCTCTGTCCCATTCTTCTCATTAACCATGTTCCAACGCATGACTTAGACTGACTAACTCACGCATCCCATTCTTAGACAGTACCCTCATCATTACCCTCATGTATCTTAGTATCTTTAAAAACAAGCCATCGAGGTCTGGCACGCGTAAGGAGACTCTTAGGCACTAGAGAGGAGCAGACAGTCTATCGCATCAGAAGTAATTGCTTACGTCAGAAGGAATGAAGGAACAGGGTGTTACATTTTGCTTTTGTAGGGGTCCCATACACTGAGGTTTCTATTAATAAAGGGAGGAGCCATCCTCATTTTTGGATTTTAAAAAAAAAAAAATCCAATTGCTTGTGTACGTAATATATAATATAAATTTTCAATTATGGATGATTGAATCCAGCCGTATCTTTGTGCTTAATTTTCATATTTCGTTTCATCAGGAGAAGGAAATTCACCAGTTTGTAGGTAATGTTCCAAATCATGTGACAGCATAATCCGTCTAGTTGAGTGAACGTAGCCGTACGTAACTGGGGAGGAATCCTGCGTAATCCATGGGGCAATATCAAGGACAATAAAATGGGCGAAAAAAAAACGATGAGAACCTGTTGGGCTGGTAAGAAAACTTGCTAAGTAATATGTGTATAAACTGCATGCAACAAAGTAACATATAATATAGATATATCTAACAAAGTAACATAGATAAAAGAAAGGGTGCGGTATTAATATATAAAATATCTGATTAATATCGATAACAAAAACAGAATGAAAGATAACATCATTTTTATAAAAATAAAATTAAAAAATTAAAAAAATATCTTTTTAAGGTATACCAATTGGTAATGAATTAGCCTTATCATAGAAAAGAAAAGGCAGGCATGCGGCAAGAAGAGTACTGAACTGTAACACAAAAAAACAGGAGAGATATAAACATATTGGCCCAAGAAGACTGAGGCATAGCACATGATGAAGTTATATATAGTATATGAAAAAATAGGAGAGATATACATATATCTGAATGTAATAAAGTTCATCGATCAATATGTGAAGATATATCTATTGGTCACCATGGACTAGCTCATCATCTGCCATCATTTAATGGTTTCACGACTTGGTTCTTCATACTCTCAAACCCAACTGTTGTGATCGTAGAAGAAGAACCATTGTTGATATCAATGTTGAAAGAGTCATGTGTAGGTGCCTAAAGCAAGTTTTCAGTCTCTTCTGTATAGAGATCAGCCTTTACCCACGGATGTTTTCCCATAATTCTCAATCCTTCTAGCTCCATTGCCACTTCCTTAATAGTTGGCCTATCCTCCCCTTTTACACTTACGCACCATTTTGCAATATTAGCAACTTCATCTATCGCCGTAATATTTTGTGGTCATTAACAATTTGATCATCAAGAATTTGATGCAAGCGATCCTCTTTTATTGCAGAGTTAAAGAACATTGCCAAACTTCTATCATTTTCGGGCCTATCAAAACAAAGGGCTTTCTTACCTGTCAATAACTCTGCCATAACAACACCAAAACTGTAGACATCACTTTTTTCTGTAAGTTGGTTACTATAAAAGTATTATGGATCTAAATATCCAAGAGTTCCCTTCACCAATGTAGATAATTCTATTTGATCAAGAGGGACCAAAATTGAAGTTCTAAAGTCAACACTTTTGCTTAATAGTTATTATCTAAAAGTATGTTGGCAGGTTTCACATCCCTGTGTATAATTGGCACGGAAGTTGAAGAATGCAAATACGCGAGTGCCCCTACAATTTCTGATGCTATCTTCAAACATTTTTCTCAAGAGAGCAAGGATGATAAGGTTTCATCATGAATGTGACTAGAAAGAGTCCCATTTGTGATGAATTCATAAACTAGTAAAGGCACTTCTATTTCTAGACAACAACCTAACATCTTAACCTCATTTCTATGGTTAATTTGAGTAACCACAACAACTTCATTTATAAATTGCTCAATTTGACTCTTATTACAAATTTTTGATTTCTTAATGGCAACAACTTTTTTGTCTGGTAAGTCTCCTCTATAAACAGTTACATAGCTTCCTTGCCCAAGGATTCTTCTCTCATCAGAAATTCTTTTTTTAAGAGATTTTATTTTTTCCCGATAAAGCGGTCTGCTTCATCCGATGATGGTAATAAAGAGCACCACTCGCATGAGGCCAACACGGAGACGGTGATCCGCAATGATAGTAAGAAGAAATCTGATTGGCTTAGATCCATTCAGTTGTGGAATAACCCAACCTCAGATCCACGACCCAAAGAGGTAGAAAATAAAAAATAAAAACTTTTTTTTTTTTGTAGTTTTGTTTAGTTGCTGAGTAAACTCGAGGGAAAGGATGAGAAAGATTGATGCCCCAGGTGAGTCTGTTACTGGGGTGATGGGAGGTAGTAATGATTAAGTTTTGCTTAATCAAGAACTTCTAAGCATTTGTGTTGGTGAAGATCATTTCTGAAGTGAGCCAATCAGTTCAGATATTTTTAACATAATACCACATTGCTCTTTAATTTAATCGGTTCTCCTTTTCTCAATGTCAATGGGATGCGACTTTCCATGCTTTGTCTTTTGATTCCAGTTTTTTGGCTGGACCACTTCGGATTCGGTCTTTTACATTATTGTTCTTCCCAAGCACTGATCTGGGTTCGATACCTTGTGTTTCTCAGTGCAATATCCTAACTTAAAGGACATTGTCCAACCAATAAATCTCCTAAAAACCCAAAATTTCCCTGTACAAATACAGAGATTTTATTGTTGGTTCTGCTTCCTAAATCTGATAATCTCATGCAATTTAACTTTGTTTCCTACACAACTGTAAGATTATGTTTCCCTAGCTACTCTATGATTTGGATTGTTGGTTCACTTGGATTTAATAAAAGAGTTAAAATATTAGTCTGTAAAGGATAAATACTGAGGGTTGGGCCTGCCACTTCTATGCTTTATTGGTTGTTCTCTTTTCGATGACTGTAGTTTTAGAATGTGCATCTGAATGAAGGCTTGATTTTCATCTTTTGCAGATTTTTGAACTCTTGTTCTCTCCGCCCTTCTTAGATAGGCGTTGTCCTTTTTATACTTCGTGGGTAGCACCCTGTTCAAAGTATCTGACTCACATGGCTTCCTTGTTGTAGTTGACATGTTAAAAGCTTATTCTTAAAAATCAACACAAGGATTTAAGTTTGGTTCCCTTTGTTCTATTTAAATTCCAATGACTTGTAATACTGTTATAAATAACTGAAACTTTCAACCTTTCTCCTGGACCCCTCATTTTAGACAGTTCGCTCATAGGAAATGCGTTTAGCGATAGTGCAATGAGAAGGGAGATATTATTTGTGAGATATGCCATCAAGTAAGTCCTCTGTTCATAGTATCTAGAATGGTTTGCAATTTTTGTAGCCTTACCAACCTTGTTACACTGCCCCACCTCCTCCTCACTCTGAAGATACTTCAATTGATATAAGGCAAGATACTGATTGTGTCTCCTGATTGTGTTTGTTTTAAGTGACTGTCACTAAACAAAGTACCTACAAATGACCTTTGATTGATCTTTACTTTGTGAATTTGCTAGTCAACATAAAAGTCATCGTTGAATGAAAATTTGTATCATGTCTTCTATTACAATACATTTGAAACTTCAAAAGAGATAAAATAAGAATTGGAAGAAGGGAGAGAAGGTAATGAAACAGGAAAAGAAACTAGATATTATGAACGGATAGTTCTACAAATTTGTTTGTTGCCTTTTGCTTTTCTAAGGTGCCTTATTGAGGGGTTTGTCGTATTCATAAAGATTATAATGGTTCTGCTAGATTACTTGATGCACTATTCTGTGGATTACTCTTGAGTTTACTCTCCTAGGGTGAGTCCAAATGGTTCTAGAGGTGAGGATTGTTACCCAAACTTGTGAAAGTCTTAAGTTATTTATTGGGAAAAATGAATTTATAGCGTTAGTGATATTCGTTCCTGTAGCTTTTATTGGGGCACGTCTTGGAAAATGACTCCTAATTGAAAAGTTCGAAAAGTTGTTTATGCATATCTTAAATGCTAAGCACCTAAAATTGACTGTTTGCAACTACTGTTCATATCAGGTGTGGGATCTTGGTGGACAAAAAGGCTCAGGACATCATGGGCAACTTATTATCATGGAACTCATGCAGTTATTGCGGTGATAGATAGCTAGCACTGATAAAGCCAGGATCTCTATAATGAAGGACGAACTCTTTAGGTTGTTGGGACATGAGGATCTACAACATGCTGTCATGCTAATTTTTGCAAACAAACATGACCTCAAGGATGCAATGACGCCAGCTGAAATCACCAATTGCGTTTCCCTTCACAACATCAAGAATCATGATTGGCACATTCAAGCCTGTTGTGCCCTCACAGGAGACGAACTGTATGACGGTCTAGGATGGATCGCTCAAAGGGTTACTGGGAAAGCACCAAGTTGAATAAGGAGCAGTAGAAATCAGGAAAAAATAACATTCATCTGTCCATTCATTCATGGGTTTGAAGGATGAGTGAATATAAACGTTCGTGTACCAACTAAACTGTATGAGAGCTCCTTCCCATCAAATTTGTAGATTGTTTTCAGTTTTGATTGGTCTTATAAAATATTGTGTTCTACACAATAGATTTCAGGAAACACCATTGTCATATCGAACCATGCCGTATGAGATTCTCATGTTTTGTGTGATAAAGCATACTATTAAAACATTTGTTGTCGAGGAAAAGAAGAGTGCATTACAATTGATATCTATATCAATAAGCATTTCATGAATCATTTGACAAGGAATTTTTTGCTACAAAGTCCTAGCATGCACAGTGAAGCATTCCAAGTAACACTCGCTAATGACACGGTATCCTCTAGCTGTATGAAACGAATCACAATAAAACTTTGGTCCAAGCCTCTGACAAGTCTATAAGTTGAAGCCTCTGCCAGTATCTCGTTTATGTAAGTTAATTCTTGAGATTAGCAATGACCATCAGAATATCTAGCATCTGCAACCTTTTGAATCTTGTGGGCCCTCAAACCATCGATCCCAAAATGGATTTATTGCGCCATTTGTCTTGCCGAACCAGAAGAAATAAAATTTACATTAAAGGTAAAAAACTGATCCAGGCAAAAATCTTGAAGCAATGAAAACATAAGGCTGGCAAATAAATATTACATTGGACTGAACGATATTTTGAACTAATATTTTTATTTTTTCTATTACGCCTTAAATTATTAAGTGAAATCAATCATTTTTATAAAATATATATTATTTTTTACAAATAACCATTTCATAAAACTAGGCAAACGTGCTTTGCACGTTGCTCCCACCAAGTATATATATATATATGCATATATGTGTGTGTATATATATATCTATATATATATATATATATATATATATATATAGATGATTGAATTGCAGGCTTATGATCAGAAATTAGTATGTAACACCCAAATTCCGGAGGTCTGGAGAGTTAACTTCAAATGCTGAATATCCTCTCCAATAGCACAATTATATATAATCCAGAAACTCCATTAAATATTCAACACAAATATACATGTTCCTTCATAGGGATACTAAAGAAAATCATCAATAAAATAAATTAAAAACAAACCGAAGACTCAAAAATATCCATAACTTAACATACCAAAATAACCGAAAATAATAGCTCTACTAAACATGATCCAATAAATACTTGTACCAAACAACACTTGTTCTTCTACGATTATCGCACCTTACTAAAACTTCTTACTCTTGTTCTCCAGCTGAGCTATCAAAATTATTTGAAAAATATTGTAGAGATAAGGGATGAGTTATCGGCAACTCAGTGGGCAGAGAACATATACTAGTATGCAAACATAAGCATTTACAAAGTTCAGAATGCATAGCAAAACACTTTTTACTTTCAGAATGTAGAGTTAGAACATGTTATAAAAAATATTAGAGCGAAACTTCAAAAATATTGTTATTCAATATTTCTTTGGCATAGGATAACTGAACATCTTCATCTTATCTCATTATATCATAATAGAGACCATGTTTAACCCCCGTGGTAGGGTTGAGTAAACCCCAGCGGCCAACTGAGTAGAAACAGAATGTGAATCTTCGCCTTATTATTCTCAGGTTCCTGAGTGTGCACACTGGAAAGACCATGTAAAAAACCACTTTCCTTCCAAAGTGGGTGCACCGGAAACAGAAAGTTAGTACCAACCCAAACAGAGGCCACAGTCTTACACCCATGGTAAGGTCAAAATGGAATAGAAATAGAAACATAATGTCATGCCAGAGATTTTCAGAAATCACATCATACCATATAAGAGTACAGAACATCTTCAGAGCAGAACAGAATCAGATCACAAAAATATAATTTATGCACAAAATTTCATAATCGGTTTCTTTTGCACAGTTCAGAAACAAGATGCTAAAATAGATCATGTCTACACCAATCATGTCAAAAAATACTTTATTTTTATACAAAATTTCATGAGTAATGCAAAACAAATAACCGAGATTGTTTCAAATTTCTTTTCATAACAAAACATGCATATTTTCAAAATTGACTTCAGTCCCTTTTATTTTTATTCAAAGTCTAGCATAAAAACCTCGCTTACCTGAACTTCTTAGCTTTTTTAGAATTTCTCCACAGCAGTACTGAACAAAAATCAATCGTCACCTATAAAATTGTCATGTAATTCAAGTAAATTTCTAATTGAACACGTACTTCGTAATTAAACTTGAAATATTTGAGGTACCTATTTTACTTCCTCAAAACCTAAAATTCTCATAACCCTAAAGTATCATCACTTCTCAATTTCATCGATATTCACTTAATTTCTCCGACTACGACAATAAACTTTGAACTATTTACTACTAAAATCTAACTATAAAGAAATTAATACCAACTAATATAATTTAAAACCCTAAATATATTTTGTTAAACAACTTTTTGGGCTAATTTAAAATGAGCCGAAGCCCACTTAAAATAACACAATAGTTTTCTGCCGTCAAGATCAGGCCCTTCGTAAAATCAACCCAACTGAAACATAAGTTCAAAACACCTTATGATTTGGCTTGTAACTCAGAGGGAAAAATTGTAATATCATAAAAATAAAAAAATAAAATCCTTCCCCCCATAAGAAGCTTTAAGTAAATTACATCTGCCACTTTAGTTTGTAAAGAATAACTATTCACTAGTGAGAGAGAGACCCAAGCCGTGCGACAAAGACTCACCGTGAGAGCAGCTACGGAGCGGCGGCAAGGTGGTTGGGGCAGTGGCAGTGAGAAAAAGAGAAAGAGAGAGAGGTAGTGGGGAGGATCGGGTGTGGCTTTCCGGGAGGCAAGCGGGGGCTTGGGGTGGTGTCCGAAGGCACTTTCTGCGGAGGTGACAATGGCATCTTGCTTGCTGTGGCAGTGCTCGACTTGAGGAGCTGCGATGGACTGGTGGATGTTGCTTTGTTTCGACTGCTAAAAATGGGGGCTGTTGGGTTCTTGGTTTCTGTTTGGCATTTGCACGGTGACTGAGCAGAGGAAAGGGGGCTGTGACGCGGTGGCTAAAGAAGGAGACATGGGTTGCAGGACATCACTTGGGGTAGCTGCTAGTTGTTACCGGGGCTACGGGTTCTTCCTGGACGTAGACTTTGGCTGCGGTGTCGGATTGGGCAGACCTTTGCGTGGGAATGTGATGGCCGTGAGGAGTGGGAAAATACTTGTTGAGGATTTTCACTGAAGGGCTCAAGGTTGCGGCAACACTAGGTTGGAAAAAAAAAAAAAAGCAAGGTTTGCATGAAGTGCAGAACGTGCGTATTTATACATGCTCTGACGGCATGAACCCTAGAGATGACAAACGTGCATGTGGAGGAAGTGGGCACGATGAAGCCGTGCATGCAGTGATAGACAGACATGAAACGCGATCTAAACTGTGCATGAAACGAAGTCTAGCAACGCTCTCACAGTTCGGCTTTTTAGCCCATTCCAAGTATTTGGGCCACGTCTAATCCTTAAAAGAAAAATACATATTCCATAAATTGATCGGCCCATACCAAGATTCTAACAATATTTAATGGTTTTAACTATAACCTAGCAAGCCCAATAAAAATTGGATATCCGCTAAAATAAAAACTTAGACCTGTACTCGCTTCCAAAAAAAAAACTTACTCATAATTTCAAATGGACTTTTCATACCTATAAATTCAAAAATATTTTAAAAAGTATACTTGGACTGGGCCCGGGTGTTACATCGAAAATATATGCATATTTGTTTTAAAAAGAAAAATACTTGTTCCATAAATTCCTCGGCCCATACCAAGATTCCAACAATATTTAATGATTTTAACTATAACATGGCAAGCCCAATAAAAACTGGATATCCACCAAAATAAAAAATTTAGGCCCGTACTCGCTTCCAAAAAGAAAATTTACTCATAATTCCAAATGGGCTTTTGATAACTATAAACCCAAAATTATTTAAAAAACATACTCGGGCTATGCCAGGTGTTACAGTCAGCCTCCAATTAAATGGTAGAACTGCATCTGGCCTATATATGTTTATTCTTGGCAAGTTGATGCTAATTTTAGGCAGCAATAATGGGATGGTTTTCACTGGCCTTTTGAATAATCAATACTCAGAAAATGGCCGGGAATGTCACTATGAATCATCAGTGGGCCGGACTGACATCACACTTTTGCAAAGTTGGATATGATTCAGTATAATATATATATATATATATATATATGTAATTAGATGAGTTATTATATTTTTAGGTCGGTATGTAGAGCATATCATCCATATTACTTGAATTGTGAGATTTAATTCGTAAGATTCAAATTTTAAGTTTTATCTTTCAATTCAAATTATATTATATAAGCATGACTTTACTAGATTTGATCTATATATCGGCTTGATAATAAAATTTTTCATAAAGGGACTATTAGGGCCACCAAAAGGTGGTACCAAGATTTTCTATTCAGGGAAGTGTAAAATGTATTTTTTTTTATTTTGTGTTTTTTTTTTCAAGCATATTTTAAATCCCTTTAAAGAATTAAAAAAAATCAAAAATTTATTAAAAAATACTTCCTACCGTTAAGTAAAAAAAAACCACCATCGTTAACATTTCTCGATGGCTTTTCTATGTGGGATAAGCATTTCCCTTTCCATAATTCAATTCAAATTGTTTCATCAACAAATGGAGAATAGTAAGAAAGCCAAATATGAAATGGAAAACGTTTGTGAACAATTTAGCATTCCTCCTATTGCTCCTTCTAGACAGAAGTACAAATACTCAGATAAATTTTGTAAACCTCACGCCAAGAAAAGAAGTAGTAACCATGATGATTTTTATAAAAAGCCTTATAATTTTTACAAGAAAAAATCTTTTAGTAAGAAAAAGAGTTTTAAAAATCCTTCATTAGTAAAATGTTTTAATTGTGGCAAGTTTGGAAATTTTGCTAATAAATGTACCAAAAATCCCAATAAGTTCAAAAACAAACTTATTCAGTCAAACATTAATGATAATGATCAAGAGGATCTATAAATTCGACTTTTAGAAACAAAATCTTCTGTACATCTGACATTAATGAATTTAGTTAAGTAATTCCCAGTATCACTTAGAAACTGGCTCATCTGATTCTCTCAATATTTACTTTTGGCCTTCACACTTTTTGTCTCCGCTGGGTTTCTCCTAAGAAATCACATCAGGAGCGGCCATTGGTATTCGGAGCCTGGTACTCTCTCTATTTTGTATAGGATTGTATTCAGGTACCATCGCTCCCATTCCTTTTTGATGAAGTCAATAAGAGTGCTTCCAGGTTTTGGGTTTGGCCTAGGAACGAGGGGCTGGTGTAATGGCTCTTTGTTAGGAAGATTTGGGTTGATCACAAGAAAGTCCATTACAGCTAGAACCGAATCCAACAAAAATGTGTTTTGTTTTTCCTTCTCATATTATCCATTTCTATTTTGAGGAGAGAGAGCGATGGGCTTAGGAGAGAGAGACTAGCTGGAGGAGCAAGAGAGAGATTGAGATGGCAATTAATTTTTATTTGGGTTGTTGAAAACTAATCACAGGGTAGAAATTGGAGAAGGTGGCTTTGGGAGGAGTCTTGACTGCGGGGTGATCGGTTTCGACCGATACTAGGTGTAATAAACCCGATATTGCTTTGACCCGTTAAACTAGATGTATTATATCATGCTGATCGATCTGTACGTAGGTGGTTCATCATGACCATGTAATATTATTTATTTCAATTTCCCATCTCTTCGTATTGCATGCATGGATGTCATGTGCATGTGTGTAATATTTTATTCAGAATCCGATTGCTTGTTTACGTACGTAATATCATATTTCAAATATTACGATTTACGGATGATTGACCAGGAGAAGGAAATTCACCAGTTTGCAGGTAATGTTCCAAATCATCATGCATGTGACAGAACAATCCTTTTAGAAGTTGAGTGAACGTAGCGTGCAATATTCAATAATTAGGTAGGTGTTCTTAATTAGGCCACGATCAATGATATATATATAGTAATTAATACATTGGGCCCACTTGTATGCTTAATGTCCTTACTTCAATAGAGTAATGGGTACCAAGTATCGTCTCTTTTTTTCTTTTCACAAGCTTATAATTAACTATAAATAGCTTACTGCATCTAGGATGAATTTTCTATTTCAAATCTTCAAGTATTATATATGCTTGAAAGCGATTCAAACCTCAAAAGCAAGTATGTAACTAGGGAGGAAACCTGCCTAATCCATGTGGGGCAAGATCAGGGACAATAAAATGGATGGAAAAACAACAATGCGAACCTGAGGGCTAATTGGTAAGAAAACTTGCCAATTAAATTAGCATGTGTATATATATACACACAACTTAAAATATATGTATATATAAATATAATATATAATATAGGTAACAAAATTACATCCATAAAGGAAAGGGTACGTAATATATAAAATATCTAAGTAATATTGATAACAAAAAAAAGAACGAAAAATAACATGATCATTTAAAAGATTTCTTTAAGGTATATATATCTATTGATAATGGAACCTTATTACAAAAAGGAAAATGAAGGTGTGCGGCAAGAAAATTGGGACATTAAACACGAAAAAGTAGGAGAGATACACATATTATATGTGCGTCCAAGTAATAAATTTGATCAACTGGTGAAGATCATGATGTATGTATTGGCCATGAACTAGCTCGCTAGCTCATCATCTGCCGTCATCTAATGGTTTCATGACTTGGTTCCTCATACTTTCAAGCCCAACTGTTGTGATGGTAGAGGAAGAACCATTGTAGACATCAATGTTGAACGAGTGTGTAGGTGGCCCAAGCAAGTTTTCAGTCTCCTCTGCATAAAGATCAGCCTTTACCCAAGGATGTTTTCCCATAATTCTCAATCCTTCTAGTTCCATTGCCACTTCCTTCATAGTTGGCCTATCCTCCCCTTTTACACTTAAGCACAATTTTGCAATATTAGCAACTTCATTTATCGCATTAATATTGCCATCATTAACAATTTGATTGTCAAGAATTTGATGCAAGCGATCCTTTTTTACTGCAGAGTTAAAGTACATTGCCAAATTTCTATCCTTTTCCAGCCTATCAAAACAAAGTGCTTTTTCACCTGTCAATAACTCTGCCACAACAACACCAAAGCTATAGACATCACTTTCTTCTGTAAGTTGGTTACTATAAAAGTATTCTGGATCTAAATATCCAAAAGTCCCCTTCACCAATGTAGATAATTGTGTTTGATCAATAGGGACCAAAATTGAAGTTCCAAAATCAGCCACTTTTGCTGAATAGTTATCATCTAAAAGTATATTTGCAGTTTTCACATCCTTGTGTAAAATCGGCACCGAAGTTGAAGAATGCAAGTATGCAAGTGCCCCTGCAGTTTCTGTTGCTATCTTCAAACGTTTTTCCCATGAGAGTGAGGATGATAGGTTTCTATCATGAATGTGACTAGAAAGAGTCTCATTTGTGATGTATTGATAAACTAGTAATGGAACTTCTGTTTCTAGACAACAACCTAACATCTTAACCACATTTCTATGGTTAATTTGTGTAAGCACAATTACCTCATTTATGAATTGCTCAATTTGGCTCTGATCACAAATCTTTGATTTCTTAATGGCAACAACTTTGTCATCTGGTAGGACTCCTAGATAAACAATTCCATAGCCTCCTTGACCAAGGATTCCGCTCTCATCGTAATTATTGGTCGCCTTTTCCAGTTCCTCCACACTAAAGATTTTCACAACCTCTGTAGAAGCTCTATAATTTGAGAGTTTTTGTTGTAACAATGAGCCTCCATTTTGTTGGAAAAATTTCTCTTTTAGCTTGATGAGTTTTCTTCTTTGGAGTCCAAAATATAGTGAAGAACCTCCCATGAACAATCCTATGAGGCCAATGCTGATAGCTGCACATACTCAAACATCTTATCTTTGTTTCCATAAATATACTTCAACAAATTAAGTTATTGAGAATCAAATAGGTAGGTAACTAGCTCATTCAAGACTTTAGTTCTATTTGGGCAAATGCATATTTCGTGAATCATACTAGATACCTATAGATAATGCATAAAACAGAAAAAATAATGTTACATCACCATCGAGCTCAAATGCACTAGATACCTATAGATACTTAAAAGAATCTAGTGCATTTGAGCTCATTGTAAAATTTGTAGACTATTGAGAGAGCGCGTCAAGATTGGAAGGTTTAATACCTTATTTGAAACAGATCCATGGGATTGATTACTTTTTGTTCAAAGTAGTAATAATTAAACTAGCATTAAGTTCCTTAATTTAGGTAAAGAGAATCACATAAGTATACATGAAATATTTTATAAGTTCTTACCCATAATTAAGTACTCTATTCGATCAGCTTCTATTTTGGGTTCTAAAGTTTGAGGAGGAACCAAGGGACTCTAATTCAATAATTTTTTTGAGTTGTGCTCTTGCTTTTATATCAAGTCTTAAGTCTTAATGCTTAAAAATAACAAGATAAAAGATAAAATATTTAATTAATAGATTTTTATATTACTTTTGATCTACTGGTAGTGTAAGTTGTATATATATTGCTGTTATTCTTATCATTGTCATCAACAAGTTTACAGGTAAATATACATACACAAAAAATGATCAGAGTAGAATATTAATTAAGACTTTAAAATATTAATTATTCTTGTTGTTTCATGAGTATCTAGACATATCAGTGTCCATACAGCTGGCAATCATGTTGACCAAAGAGGCCAATGCATGATTGCTTGTGACAGTACATTAACCATTGACCAAGTAGGGATCCAAATCCTTAAGGATTGGTATATATCTATCTATCTATGTGTGCGCGCGCGCGCGCTCGCGCACGTGTGAGAGAGATCATGAATGGGGTCCAACCACCCATGTACGTAATTAGTGAATGGATTAGTTAATTAAATACCAATTAGTAGAAAAATATTGGTTTTAAAAAATAATATAATACAATTATATATATATATATATATATATATATATATACAGACACATTAATATTCTGCCTACTTACCGAGTGGAATAATAATATAAACCTTTGATCGGTTGGCCCACGCTTTAAGTCTGCAACTTGTTGATCCGTTTATGATCTTCCCATCGCCGCCTTCGTATCCATCGAGGCACGGACATGTAAAACCCCAGTCAGTGTTGTTGCATCTTGATGTAGTAATATTGCAGGGATTCGTATCTGCTTCGCACTCATTAATATCTGAAACACAGCACTAATAAAATATTAATTAACTTCGATCGATGCTTCATTAGCAAACCAAACGCACATGATCATGAGTACTTTCGAACTTCAAACTACTCAAATCTCAAGAAAAGTTTCATGATTCTATATAAAAGTTGTTTCCTAAAGATTTTGGAGAAGCTTTTTTGTTGGATGTGCAACTCAAACGTACCTTGGCAACCATCAGAGAGGTATGAGTTTCCTTCATAACATTCTTTGCACTTGCAACGATACCCATGGACCCCTTCTGGGGGAACATCACATGTGGTGTTACCCCCACACATGTATTCTAGCTTGTTCGGAGCAGTTTTACATGTTTCATTACCGATTGCCCAATCAAAAACCATTGGATAGGTCTTATTCGCTAGCAAGCTTTCAAGATAACTAGAGAAGAAATTGAACTTGTCATTCTCTTTAGCCACAAAAGCAAAGCTGCATGGATTGAAGTCAGAGACATATGTGTGATTGTAATAGCTACGAGCTTCCAAAGTAAAGTTCTTCAATCCCTTTGGGATGTCAACCTGGCAATACCCAATCCCAGTGCTAGGTCCATTTTCGACATTTTTAGGTGTAACATTCCAGATTTTAGTGTATTTTTAATGAAAGATTTATTTAATTTATTTAGTGATTAATTATCTTGTTTTAAAATTATAAATATTATTTTATAATATTTTAAGTTGTGAAAATTAATTTTTACGATGTTTTCTTATTGTCATTTACTGTTTTACTTTTAAAATGATCTTTAAATTTAAATTGGTTCATTTATGGGTTTTAAAATAATTATTGTTTTATCTAAATCTTTCACTACATTTGGATTATTTTATTTATCTAGTAGTTTTAAAATCCTCTTCGTTGGATTTTTCGAGACCCAAGATGAAAAGACTAGATCTCATTTTTCTTCCTTCCCTTTTCCTTTTTCTCTTTTTCTTTTTCTTTTTCTACTCTTTCCTTCTTCTCCTTCGGATCACCCCAGCCCGATACACATCTCTCTCTCTCTCCTCTCCCACGCACAAATCGGCTTCACCGTCCCTGAGCCGCCGCCGGCCGTCCGTGGCCGACACCGCCGGCACCACCGACTTCCCCACCTGCCGACGAGTCACCCCTCCAAATCCCAGACCGCGCCGCGCTGCCGTTAGCCTCCGGAAGCCATGCGAAGTCGCGGCCTTCCTCCACCCATTTCGCCGCCGTCCGGCCACCTCCGACCACCACCTCTTAACCACATCACCACCGGCCCTCCAGCAATCATTTGGACCCAACCCCGGCCCTGATCCGTTGCAGGAGCCGCCCCAACGAACACCAAATCCGAACTGAGTTTTCCGGCCTTAAACCGCCCTTTCGGCCGCCACCCATGGCCAACTTTCGACCCCATTAGCTTCACCACACTTCATAGGCCCTACCCTATCAATTTCAAGTCTCCGTTTGATCCCGTTGAATTTTGGGTTTACAGTGTATTCGGCCATAGTGTTTTTACACTGCTGCGTTGCCTTCCAGTCGCCTTTTGCACCTTTGCGAGCCTCCTAAAATATTTTAAAGCACTGTAAGTATTTCCTAAACAATTCTTTTGAGATTTAAATATATTTTGTGCACTAATTGATTTACTGTATTCTGGTTGGTCAGGACTGAGTTCGAGGAGTTCGGGGGTGGATGGATTGAGAACGGAGTAATTGTTTGATTTGTTATTGTGTTGTGATCTGGTTATTGTTGGAAATTGGTTGTGATCTGGTTATTGTTGGGAATTGTGTTGTGATCTGGTTATTGTTGGGAATTGTGTTGTGATTTGGTTGGTTGTGATCTGGTTATTGTTGGGAATTGTGTTGTGATCTGGTTGGTTGTGATATTGAGGTTATGTTTGGTTCATGGCATATGCACGCATGATCATGTTTGTAAATTGAAAACGGGGTTTCGTGTAATGCATTCATGATCATGTGGCTATTTTGAAAACTGAGTTTTCATGTGTTGACTGGATTTATGGGTGCGTGTGTATCACGACCCCAAGCCGAGATGGGGCATTATCTCGGTGGAGCTCATCTGGTCACTCGGGAGCGGAATATACTGAGTGACGTCCCCTGGATTATCGCCGGGAGACAACGGCATCGGATGTTGGACGTGCCAACTCCGTGGCCCTTCTGCTGGCGAGGGCTAAAGGATGACCTGACCACAACGCACCGGGTGCGGAACTGGGCATCGCTCGTAAAGTAGCAAGGACGTGCGGATGGTCCATAGGGGAAGCCAAATGTGATTTTTGGCGTGGGTTGCATTTATTGCATATTGCATCATGGGCATGCATGATTAGAAGCTTAAATGTATTTTTATTTCAGGATTGGTTAGGTTATAACTTACCTGTAGTACCATTTTATGGTATTGCAGATTATGTGGTTGTCAATGCAGATGCCGAGCCTGAGGAGTGGGCTCCGCCGGAGGAGTGATCTGGGATCACTCGTGCTGTATTTCTTTATTTCAGACTTATATTACTTTATGTATGGGACCTTGGCTTTGTTTTTATGAGATTTGTATTTTGGATATTTGTATTAAACTAAAATTCTGGTACTAGATGACTTAATTACCTTCCGCTGTGTATTTTATTTGTGCACTATTTAATTTTTGTTGCACACACTTAACACTTATCGTTGGGATGCGTGACCGGGTTATCATCATCCTGACGTCAAGATTCCTGAAACTTTTTGTACGTGGGAGTTGGGGCGTCACAGGTGGTATCAGAGCAGTTCGGCTCTGGGTAAAGCCACGTGTCCTATAGGTGCAGTACCAAAAAGTTTTAAAGTTGTGATTTGAAATTGTTTTGTTTAAAGTATGTTATTTTTATTGGTTTCAGTTATTTTATTGTTTGTCATTTTATTTTAATTGTTTTATATTATGGTCGGTTATTTTATTAGTTTTAATTATTTATTGTGTACTTCTTCATTGTTTTATTCATTTTACCGTATGTTATTTTATTTATGAAATTTTATTTTATTTGAGAGATTTTTGTTTTGTGTTGGTTTTATTTTGTTTGAGACATGCTACTTCAATCGTTTTAAATTATTGTGTGTTGTTATACTTGGTTGGTTTTATTCTATTTTATTTCGTGACATTTGGTTGTATTTTTAATTTATTCTGCTATATTTACATTTTAATCGGTTTGAGTTAAAAATGGGGTTAAGGGTTACGCTATGGCAGGAAGATGGTACGACCGTGAATGTCATTGTTAGGCTTGAACATTTAGCGTAGTAGGCCTGAACTCTTAGCAATTGGTTTGTTTTGATATCAAGACTCGAAGGGAGCGACGTGGTCTAGGTGAATTCTAAAGAGTAAGAACTCAAGTCGCAGCTGATGTGGGAATAACTTTAGTTCGCTTAGGATACTTGAGGTCTTAAGTACCGTAGAATTATGTATTGAGCCTATGGAGTAGGAGGTTGTAAGTTCAACGAACCTTAAGGATAGATTTATGAGAAGTTATCTAAGGTTTGGGGCCCTATAGTTTTTAGGAAATAAGTTTATGGGATTGAAGGTGGTAGGTTCAACAAGCAATTGAAGGACTAATTAAATTAGAAGTTTTAAATTTTGTCGACTCGGTTAAGCACTTTGGTATCATTTGTGGTTTTAGAATTTTGCAAGTTTTATAAGGTGAGTGTTTTAGATTTAAGGTCATCGATATTGAGGATTTTGGAAGAATGATTTTATTTGGTTTAAGGTTTTAGAATTGCAGATTTGAAGGACTGATTTGTAATAGGATTTGAGTTCCTAGTTTGGTAGACTTGGTACGCTAGCTTGATCTATTCTGGAGATTGATTAGTCTATAATCATTGAAGTGGGGTTGATTAGAGTTGAATTACTGATATGAGAAATCTTTTCACAGGAGAATTTCTTTGAAGATGGAAGGTAAGGATCTAGTTCATGAATTTTAAGGATAATAAATGGTGTGGACCTAGGAAAAGATTCTTGTTGTTTTTCGAGGATATAGGTTCAGATGATGGAAATAATAATGATGAACCACTTGCACGCCTGGAGGATTTTTGGTTTCGGCTAAGGGTGCATGAGATCAATGTGTAGTAGTGGTGAGTGTGTATGGATTTTGGAGAGTACATGTCCTAATCGCATTTTTGTTGAAAGAAGTGGTTTCGGTAGGTGTTAAAGAGGAGATGACATGACAGTAGTAGGTTCAAGAGAGTTTTTGAGGAGTTGATTGAAGTGTACAATTGAAGCGGGTTACTCAATGAAATGATAATTGGCAATATTTGTTGTGATTACTTTCAGGAATTAATTGTGACTTGAGGTCACATACGAATTTAAATTTTTGAGACTATACTTTCCTCTGGAAATGGAGCATCAAGTTGGGAGAATTAAGGACATTGTTACTTGATTTTAAGAAAGATTGATGGGTTGCTATGTATGGTGTATGATAAAATCTTGGAAGTTGAAACTTAGGCATCAACGGTGGATAGCATAATTAAGTATGTGAGTTAATAAAGCATTAGGATCCTTGGATGTTGTGCAATAATTTTTGGTGGATTGAAGGGTTGAGCAGTATGACTTTCCTTGAGTAATAATGATGAGCTATTGAATGAGCTAGTTGTGCTAGTACTAGTTTATTGGAGTAGAAGTAGGTGGGCGAGTTACCAAGAAGGTTTCGGCGATGTTTTGGTAAAGTCAAGGATAGTTCATGAGGAGTTAGTCACCGCTAGATTAGATGATATTTAGAATTTAGTTGTTAAACTTTCGGTTTAGTTTATCGGGTAGAAGTTTATAGGTGCTCTTACTGGTTGACTGGAATGGATTTGAGCCTTTTAAGGTAAGTTCCTTATCTTGAGTTGAACGGGTGTTTTTTGAAGTGATGTTATTGGTTTCCAATTTGGGATGTTGAGGTTGATTAATTTTGATTTTGTTTAAGGCAGTGGGAGTTAAATTTGGAACATGTGTGATAATTCATGAGTTTGGAAGAGGGTATTTTCTACTAATTGTGGTAAGAGTTTCTTGGTTAGTAGGTATGGAGCTACTTTGTACTCAATGATGTTATTTTATGAGGACATAAATTTTCGGTATGTGGTGATTATCAGAATGCGCAGCAGGAGCATGTTGCTTTGGTTGTAATTAAGAGTTTAAAATTTTGTGTTGATTTTGAGGAATTAGTGGTGACTAGAAATTTTGAGAAGATACAGTATAACTATCAATATTGTTATTGATGGTTAACTTTGGAAGTGGTCATTAGGTTACCAAAGTGTTGTATAACATGAAGGTTTGGAAGTTATACCATAGGAGTCGATTGAGGTTAGTGCAGATTATCGAATGAAACTTTTAATCATTGGGTTTCCTTGAGTGTTGTATTAAGTTTTGTGGATATGGAGATCTTGGATTACGTGACCGCTCTAGGAGTAAGAGACGAGATGTGCCATTGGGAGATTAGTGCGTGTATGAGGGAATCGCCTATGGGAGTAGACTTGGAAGAGTATTACTTATGCTTGTTTGGAAGTTGTGATGGTATGTTTTTCTCAAGCATGTTCTGAGTTGTATCTTCAATCCTGCTTTGGCACTGATGTTTGACTTTACCAATTTCGAGGACGAAATTTTTATTTAAGTGGGGGAGATTATAACATCCCGGATTTTAGTGTATTTTTAATGAATGATTTATTTAATTTATTTAGTAATTAATTATCTTGTTTTAAAATTATGGGAGTTTTTAAATATTATTTTATAATATTTTAAGTTGTGAAAATTAATTTTTATGGTGTTTTCTTGTTGTCATTTACTGTTTTACTTTTAAAATGATCTTTAAATTTAAATTGGTTCATTTATGGGTTTTAAAATAATTATTGTTTTATTTAAATCTTTCACTGCGTTTGGATTATTTTATTTATCTAGTAGTTTTAAAATCCTCTTCGTTGGATTTTTCGGAACCCAAGATGAAAAGACTGGATCACCTTTTTCTTCCTTCCCTTTTCCTTTTTCTCTTTTTCTTTTTCTTTTTCTTTTTCTTCTCTTTCCTTCTTCTCCTTCGAATCCCCCCAGCCCGATACACCTCTCTCTCTCTCCTCTCCCACGCACAAATCGGCTTCACCGTCCCTGAGCCGCCGCCGGCCGTCCGTGGCCGACACCGCCGGCACCACCGACTTCCCCACCTGCCGGCCAGTCACCCCTCCAAATCCCAGCCCGCGCCGCGCCGCCGTTAGCCTCCAGAAGCCATGCAAAGTCGCGGCCTTCCTCCACCCATTTCACCGCCGTCCGGCCACCTCCGGCCACCACCTCTTAACCACATCACCACCGGCCCTCCAGCAATCATTTGGACCCAACCCCGGCCCCGATCCGTTGTTGGAGCCGCCCCAACGAACACCAAACCCGAACTGAGTTTTCCGGCCTTAAACCGCCCATTCGGCCGCCACCCACGGCCAACCTTCGGCCCCATTAGTTTCACCACACTTCATAGGCCCTACCCTATCAATTTCAAGTCTCCGTTTGACCCCGTTGAATTTTGGGTTTATAGTGTATTCGGCCACAATGTTTTTACACTGCTGCGTTGCCTTCCAGTCGCCTTTTGCACCTTTGCGAGCCTCCTAAAATATTTTAAAGCGCTGTAAGTATTTCCTAAACAATTCTTTTGAGATTTAAATATATCTTGTGCACTAATTGATTTACTGTATTCTGGTTGGTCCGGACTGAGTCCGAGGAGTTCGGGGGTGGATGGATTGAGAACGGAGTAATTGTTTGATTTGTTATTGTGCTGTGATCTGGTTATTGTTGGGAATTGGTTGTGATCTGGTAATTGTTGGAAATTGGTTGTGATCAAGTTATTGTTGGGAATTGGTTGTGATTTGGTTATTGTTGGGAATTATGTTGTGATCTGGTTGGTTGTGATCTGGTTATTGTTGGGAATTGTGTTGTGATCTGGTTGGTTGTGATATTGACGTTATGTTTGGTTCATGGCATATGCACGTATGTTCATGTTTGTAAATTGAAAACGGGGTTTTCGTGTAATGCATTCATGATCATGTGGCTATTTTGAAAACTGGGTTTTCATGTGTTGACTAGATTTATGGGTGCGTGTGTATCACGACCCGAAGCCGAGATGGGGTATTATCTCGGTGGAGCTCCTCTGGTCACTCGGGAGCTGAATATACTGAGTGACGTCCCCTGGGTTGTCGTCGGGCGACAACGGGATCGGACGTTGGACGTGCCGACTTCGTGGCCCTTCTGCTGGCGGGGGCTAGAGGATGACCTGGCCACGAACGCATCGGGTGCGGAACTGGGCATCGCTCGTAAAGTAGCCAGAACGTGCGGATGGTCCATAGGGGAGGCCATGGTACATATGGTTTAATTGGATTAATTGGAAAAATGGCTGTTTTCTGAAAAAATAGCGTGAGTATGTTTTTGTGTATCATTTTCTGGGAAAATGATGGATAGTGATTTTTGGGCCATTTTCTGGGAAAATGGTGGAAATGTTTTTATTGGAAATATTTTTGAGCCAAATGTGATTTTTGGCATGGGTTGCATTTATTGCATATTGTATCATGAGCATGCATGATTAGATGCTTAAATGTATTTTTATTTCAGGATTAGTTAGGTTATAACTTACCTGCAGATTATGTGGTTGTTAATACTGATGCCGAGCCTGAGAATTTGGCTCCGCCGGAGGAGTGATCTGGGATCACTCGTGCTGTATTTCTTTATTTCAGACTTGTATTACTTTATGTATGGGACCTTGGCTTTGTTTTTATGAGATTTGTATTTTGGATATTTATATTAAACTAAAATTCTTGTACTAGATGACTTAATTACCTTCTGCTGTGTATTTTATTTGTGCACTGTTTAATTTTTGTTGCACACACTTAACACTTGTCGTTGGGATGCGTAACCGGGTTGTCATCATCCTGACGTCACGATTCCCGATACTTTTTGTACGTGGGAGTCGGGGCGTCATATTAGGACTTTTGCATATAGACATGCAGCCTATGGAGAAGCTTTCATTGTTTCGGAAAGCATTGAGGTAAGCATAAGTGTCGCAGCCGATGGTGACGAACTTGTTTTTGGTGTTGGAAATTGTGAACGCAGGGTAGTTGATCGAGGGTTTGTTACGCTCAACTGGCTCACCACTTACGTAGCACTGTTGGCTATATACATCAAGATGTCAAGCTCGCCGTTCATCGAAATGTTTGTGACATCCAAATTTGCACCGGCTATTGGTTGGGGACGGCCGGACGAATTGTCACAACTTATCCAAAAATCATCATTTAGGGAGCAATCTTTAGTTGTACCTAATGGATATGGAATTGGAACATCTCCACACTGATTCTGACAGTTAGGCTTGGCTATTTGAAATTCTACTGCTGCAGCACCCATTTCCGACAATATCACAGCAACATATATCACTAATTCCAAAAACATCCTACGCAAACCCATTGTTTTTTTAAAGAAAATCTTCGCTTCTCAAAGTTTTTGTTTTGGTCTCTTACAAGACTTCACATAGATGCTGGTCATTTTATAGGCTAGGATGGAGGCACAAAGGAAAAATCCAACGAGAGTGGAGTACCATATATATTAATATTTAGAGTTATGGAAAAAGTTTTAGAATATCAATTAATATTATTTTATGTTAGATGATGTGGAAGCAGGAGCGGAAGTACTAACTACTAAGGCCGGCCCCCAAAAATTTTTAAAATTTTGATAAAAAATTAAATTTTGAAAGACTTTTTTATAAGAAACTAGACTATATAAAACTCAAAATTTTGATAACTTAAATTTTAAAATACTAATTTTTTGTTATAAGCTGATAGACTACGTAAAAATTAGTATTTGACCTCCTAATTTCTTCTTTTTTGACTTGACCCTAAACCATATTTTCTGGTTCACCCGTGTGGAAGGGATCATGCCGCGTGTTGAATACTATAGTGTTAATGTTAGTAATACTATATATCAATATAATAATACTATAGTATAAGTAATATTATAGATTACCAATACTTAAGATTACCATATACTCCCTTTCAAAAAAAATGATTACTAACACTATATACTATATATACTATATACTAATACTATAGTATTACTAACACTAACACTATATATTAATATAATAATACCATAGTGTTAGTAATGCTATAGTGTGCGTTAGTGTTAGTGTTAGTAATACTATAGTGTTAGTAATATATATCGTGTTTAGTAATACCATGGTGTTAGTAATTCAAACTTCGATAATTCAAATCCAAACCTAATTACTTAAGTTTTAGCCTACTATGCTAAAAGTTCATGCCCATCATACTAAAATTCCAGCCAACTTTCCTAAAACTCCAAGTCTAACTACACAAAATTTTCAAGCTTATCATACTAAGATTGCAACCTAGAATGCTGGTATTGTACTTAAGTGACTTAGGAATTTAACCAGAGTCGTAAAATCTCCGATATCACCTGTGACACCCTCAACCCCCGCTTGTGTTTTGGTAGAAACCATCATGCCAGGATGTCAACCTCAAGGGTCACACACCCCTGGCGCATACTAACGTCAAGTGTGTGCATACATGCAATACAATATTATGCAGTTCATTCGCAATAGAAAAATAAAAGGACAGTCATTAATTCTAACAGTACCTGAATATAAGCTACATCACCAAGTAAATATCCATAAGCCACAAAGTCTACCATATTCTGGCATAAAAATATTACCATCATCCGAATAAGTTAAGTCAAATAACAACACTTAAACGAAAGGGGGAAAGGGCACAAAATCATCACATCCTTAGTCGGAGCCGGATCTTCGTACTCGTACCCATCGTCTACATCAAAGTCTACGGTTCTGTGGAGTGGAACCACAAGTGGAGACACCAAAGTGAGATTTCGCAAAATCTTTGTAAGTGAAACCAATACTAACACCCAAAATACAAGTATGTGGGAAAATAAGAAGTTATGCAAAAATGGGAAATTCAAAGAATTATGACGTTTACAAATTTATAAAATCACAAGCACATTCCCAAATCTCACACAAAATACTACGCACCCGAAAATCACATTTTTGAAGGTTTTGGAAATACTCGTTTTAATATTAAGGTATGCACACTGGTCTCCCTTATGGACCATCCGCACAATCGTTTTAACATTAAGGTATGCACCATGTTCACACCACGGCTAATGCCCGTGCGTGTGACTTCATAACGAGTGATTCTCAGCTCCATGCTTGGCACTTACATGAACAGGCATCCTCTAGCCTCCACCAGTGGAGAGCCTATTGTCGCCTGGCAACAACCCAAGAGAGGTCACTCAGTTTTATGCACTCCTGAGTGACCCAATGAACTCATCGAGATAATAATCCATCTCAGCTTAGGGTTGTGATCCAAACAAAATCCATACAATCATTTTATTAAGGCATGCACCATGGTCTCCCTTAGGTACCATTCATAAACTCTGGCTCCCATCTAGTCATGGGTAACGACTATGCATGATACTTCGTAATGAGTGATGCCCAACTCCATATGCCAGCCACTATCTCCAGCACAAAACCTATCTTACCTTTGTAGCTCACAACATCCGTCTTCAAGCTAGAAGAGGCACTAAAGTCAAGCCCGACTTTAGTCTCTCATGTATAGCGCCTCAGTTAGCACATATACTGGGCATCTCATAACACCCATTGCATTGGGAATATCCGGTCTCAAACCTTGACAAATATCAGAGAGTTTGCTATTGACGTCCCCTTCTCTGATCTAGGTGAATGATCCCACCTCCTACTGATAACCTATTCTGGCGTCAATCAATGTGCCCACCTCCTGTGCAATCTCAGTTTCCTCCCTTAAAGCCCAATCAGCTTCTTCTCAGCTAACTCCCACTTGCTTGATATTACGTCTCGCAAGATTTCACCTTTGTACCGTGGTTCACCACCTTCTATCAACAGGACATGGTTCAAGGTAGGTGACCACCATGAAAGTGCAGACATCCCTGAAACACCAGACGCTCTGTTCCCGTCTCTCACGCCTCTACCCCGCACTATGGTCTTGGGAGATTTCCCCAGGGTTACATGAGGAATTGCAAAACTAAATCCCTTTTGCTTCCCCCATCTTGTTCGAGCGACCAAGCCTACTCTATTGCAACATTGCTTTTACCTTCACATCACTGAACCCTGATGTCAAATACAAAGTGTTAGACTTCTTACCATGTGCCAAGACTAGCGCACCCCTCGTGACCTTACGCTCCCAGAAGACAATACTGTATGATCACTGTTGTCAAGCTATTCCACAGAGATCAGGCTTTTCTTCAGATCTAGACCGTGTTTGACTTGCTACAAAGTCAACACACTCCTATTCGGAAGTGCAATGTGCACATCGACCACTCCCACTACATCTAGTGTCTCTCCATCAGTCGTGTACATCGCTAAAAATCGCCAACAACATAGTTCTAAATCATTTCTAGCTGTAATTTGCTATGGAACGAAATCTTGAATCCATCACCCAAACATCAAGTGGACTGTGTACTGAAAGAAATAAAGTGTCCTATATTTCTTCAGCCACTGTCTTCACAGTATCTTCCACAATACTTTCCTGATTCCAACAACCTCTCTTGATGTGGCTCAGCTTGCCATAACTTCGGCAACTGATTTGTTGCCCTAATAGTCAACACTCAAGGTCAAACTGGTACCAGAAAACTCCCCAGAGTCTTTCTTGTGTACCTCCTTAGGATGAATAATGTCACCTACATCATGGTAACTCAATTTCATCTTCTCGGTAGAATTACGTACCGTCATCCTCATGACCTCCCAACTATTTGGCAATGATGCCAATAGAATCAACACGATGCACCTTTTCATACATACCTGACAAAGCTTCCATGAGATATGATGTTGTTCTCTCCTTTATAATGTTGTGTGTCACTGATCTAGACAAGGTGAGCCAAATAACCCCCAAAATCTATCGATCCAATAGATTCCACACAGCTTCATCCATGCTTTCCTACTTCTTTCCCAACAGAGGAAGGTGTATCATTTTTCTATAGCGATGATTCTTGATTTACATCCTCTAATAACCAAAATATTTGTCATCAAACCTCTCAAATCCAATCATCATGTCTTCTCCAGACATCATTCAACCCTAAACCCCAAGAACCTTGGAACTCCGATACCAGTTGTTGTAGAAATACCAGAGCAACAATGCCCACACACAACGATATCGAGGCAGACAGTTAAACAATGCATAAATATAGGAATCAAGTGCGCGCACACATGACACACACAATATTTCACTTAGTTCGACAACGTGCCTATGTCAATAAAGGTGCATAGAATTTTATTCATGGGAGATTACAATCATACCGTGAGTTACAATAGCAACACTATGCTCACACTGTGGTGCCCCCAACTTCCATGCACGGACATGCATAGAAATCGAGACACCCGGGATGATGACAACACGGTCACGCACCCCAACGACACATGCCGAGTGTGTGAAATACAACACGTGTACAAAAATAATACGCAGTGGAATGATTAAGTCGGATAACTAAGTACCAGAATTTAATACAATACAAAAATAGTACTGAAATCTACAAGTCAACATAATAAAATTTTGTTGTTCATAAAACGACATCAAATAAAATACAAATACCAAATAAAACATAACCAAATGTCCCTACTCCTCAGGCAGAGCCGCATCCTCGGGCTCAACTTCCTCAAAACCTGCATCAAAATCTGTAGTACCAATAAATGGTACCACAGGTAAGTAAAACCCAAAAATACTCCAAGATAACAAATATATAAATACAACAGCCACTATGTATGCACATGATGACCAAAACACCAAACCCAAGAAAAAACACCATTTCTCGAAAATCACAGTTTTTCACGCACGTCAAAAAATCACCATTTGGCACAAATTAATAAAATCCAGGAATAGTTACTTTAATTCTAATTTTATCCTGTATGCACCATGGCCTCCCCTAGGGACCATCCACATACCCTGGCTCCCTTCATCACACCACAGGTAGCGACCGTGCGAGTGATACAACACGAGTGATGCCCAGTTCCGCGCCCACCACGTACATAGCCAAGCATCCTCTGATCTCCGCCAACCCGAGAGATCACGGAGTCGGATCGAGAGCGCTACCATCCCGTCCAAGTCCCGAGCAACAGCTCCAGGGGACGACACTCAGTATATTCCGCTCTCGAGTGCCCAGAAGAGCTCCACCGAGATAATAACCCATCTCGGCTTGGGGGTGATACGCACACACCCGAAAAGTCTTTTTACAATTACACACTCACGCATGCGTGCACAACACCATGAAATAGACCAAATACCAATAACTGACAGATATCCATAATTTCCAAATAACCAACAGTCTAAACTAATAACCAATTCACAGTTTATAAAACAAGTTATTGTAAAAATATATTTAAATCTTAAAAGTCTTTTGGAGAAATACTTACAGTACTTTAAAATAATTTATGGAGGATCACGGAGGAACTGGAAGCACCAAAACAGCAACTGTCACATTGCAAAAACACTGTGGCCGAAATTCACAGTGAACCCAAAAATACACGGGTCAAACTAAGACTTGAAATTGATAGGGTAGGGCCTATTGAGGGTGGTGAAGCTAATGGTAGTGATGGTTGGCCGTGGGTGGCGGCCGAAACGGTGGTTTTAAGGTCTAAAAACTCGAATCGGAGAGGGTGCTCGATGGGACGGCTCTGGCGACGGATCGGAGCCGGGGTTGGGTCCAAATGGTTGCTTGAGGGCCGGTGGTGATGTGGTAGAGAGATGGTGGCCGGACGGCGACGGAACAGCGAGAAAACCACCGCGGGTTCAAACGACAACTGGCGACTAACGGTGGCGAGGTTCGGCCGGAAATTGATGGGGCAAGGTCGCCGGTGGCTGAAGGACCGAACGGCACCGGCGGTGTCGACCACCGCCGGCCAACGGCGGCGCTGCGGTGGAGAGGCCGAAACACGGGTGGGTGAGGAGAGAGAGAGAGAGAGGTCCGGGTCGGGCACAGGGAGAGACAAAAGAAAGAAGAAAAAGAAGAAAAAAAACAAGAAAAAGAGAAAAAGAAAAAGAGGAAGAAGAAAAAGGAGATCCAGCCTTTTCAACTTGGGTTTCGAAAGTGATCCAACGAAAAAGATTTTAAAACTGAAAGCTAAATAAAATAATCCAAACGCAGTGAAATATTTAAATAAAACAATAACTATTTTTAAAACAGTTAAAATAAATAAATCAATTTAACTCAAAATTAACTAAAGTAAAATATTAAACTCTGACAAAAACATCCTTTAAAATAAAGAGGAATTAAATTACAGATCACTAATTAAAATTAAACAAACGCAGTGAAATGCCTTGATAAAACAATAGAAATTTTAAAACTCACAAACAAACCAATTTAAATTAAAGATCAATTTAAATCCAAAACAATAATTAACAATAAGAAAGCTCAATAAAATAATTTTCACAATTTAAAATATTATAAAATAATATTTAAAAACTCCCATAATTTTAAAACAAAATAATTAATCACTAAATAAATTAAATAAATCATCCATTAAAATACACTAAAATCTGGGATGTTACAATCTCCCCCCTTAAAATAAATTTCGTCCTCGAAATTGTAGGGTCAAACATTAATGCTAAAGACAGGCATGAGATGCGACTAAAAGTAGGCTTAAGAGACATACCGCCGATCAAACAAACGATTGCTGATATTGTTCCATCATATCTGCTTCTCTTTCCCAAGAGAATCTTGAGCCAATAGATCATCCCAAACTACCTTCTCCAAAGTTATCGACTTAGATCTCAACATTTATTCTTTCAATTCACAATCTGCATCGGGGCAACCTCATAAGTAAAGTCAGACTGAAGTTGGATGCGTCTTGGGTCGACAAGACGCGACTCTTGTTGACCAAAACTTTACTTCAACGAGGACACGTAGAACCCAACAAGAACTTCACCAAGATAAGCTGGCAACACAATTTTGTAAGCAACAACCCCATTCTTTTCCAAAATCTGAAAAGGTCCAACATACCTTGGGCTAAGTTTTCCTCTCTTACCAAAGTACTTAACGACTTTTATAGGAGAGACTTTGAGATAAACCCAATCACCTTACTCCGAAGACAAGTTTCCTTTTCCTTGAATCTGTATAATTTTTCTGACGACTTTGCGCTTCCGCCATTTATCTCTTATCACCCGAACTTGATCTAACATCTCTTTTATTAACTCGGGCCCAACAAATTTACTCTCACTAGTCTCCCAATGGCACATCAAGATTATTACTCCTAGAGCGGCCATGTAATCCAAGATCTTTATATTCACAAAACCTTAATACAACACTCAAGGAATCCCAATGATTACTAGCTCCATTGATACACTGAACTAACCTCTATTAACTCCTACGGTAAAACTTCCAAACCTTTATTTAATACTACACTTTGGTAATCTAGTGACCACTTCCAAAAATTAACCATCAATAACAAAATTGCATACACAATAATTAATCTTCAATTACAGGTATTCTTCAAAAATTTCAAGTCATCACTAATTTCTCAAAATCAACACAAAATTTTAAACTCTTAATTACAACCAAAGTATCATGTTCCTGCTGCGCACTCTGATAATCACCACATACCGAAAATTCATGTCCTCATAAAACAACACCATTGAGTACGAGGTAGCGCCATACCTACTAACCAAGAAACTCTTACCACAATTGGTAGAAAATACCCTCTTCCAAAATCATGAATTATCACGCATTCCAAAATTAATTCTCACTTTATCACCCCATAAAACACCCGCTCATCTTAGATAAGACCTTATCTTAAAAGGCTCAAGTCCCTTCCAGCCAACCAGAAAGAGCATCCATAAATTCTACCCGACAAACTAAACCCGAAAGTTTAACAACTAAATTCTAAATATCATCTAATCTAGCGGTGACTAAACTCACTACGAACCACCAATGACCTCACTAAAACATTACGGAAACCTAAATAACTTGCCCACCTATTTCTACTCCTATAAGCTAATTTTTGCATGACTAGGTCCTTCAATAGCACCTCACTAATAAACCTCAAGGCACGCCCCACTGCTCAAATCTTCAATTCACCAAAAACTATTATACAACATCCAAGGATCCTAATGTTTTATTTACTCACATACTTGATTATGTTATCCAACGTTGATGCCTAGGTTCAACTTCCAAGATTCATCATACACCATACAAGAAGACCCAACAATATTTCTTTAAGCCAAAATAACAATGTCCTTAACTCACCTAGCTTGACGCTCCATATCCAAAGGAAAGTATAGTCTCAAAAATTTAAATTCTTATATGACCTCAAGTCACAATTAATTCCTTTAGGTAATCACAACAATTATTGCCAAACATCATTCCATCGAGTAACCTGCTTCGACTGTACTCTTCGATCAACTCACAAAAACTCTTGAACTTAATACTGTCGTAACGACTCCTTTACAGCACCTACCAAAACTACTTCTTTCAAGTCAAAAATGAGACTAGAACATGTACTCTCCGAAATCCCTACAAACTCACAACTATTACACGTCGATCTCGTGCATCCTTAGCTAGAATCAATATTCCTCCAACGTGCAAGTGATCTATCACTACTATTTCCATCATCTGGACCTATATCCTCGAAATCAATAAGAATCATTTCTTAAATCAACACCATCTTTATCCTTAAAATTGATATGGATCAAATCTTAAACCTACTATTGTAACCTCAAGCTAAAAACAATCATTTTCCCGAATTCAATCCAAATCTAAAATCCTCAAAAAATACTCAAGCTAGATCATTACCTTCCATCTCTAAAGAAATATTCTCATTAAAAAAAAAAAATCCTATATTAATCACTGAACTCTGATCAACCTCATTTTAATGGTCATCGACTAATCAATCTTCAAAATAAATCAAGCTAGCACACTAAGCTCGAGGAATTAAAAAACTTAAATATTATTACAAATCAATCCTTCAAATCTAAAAATCTAAAACCTTAAACCAAAAAGAATCACTTCCTGAAATCCTCAAATTCGATGAGCTTAAAGCTAAAACACTCACCTTACAAACCTTGCAAAATTCTAAACCAGAAATAATACCAAAGTGCTTAACTGAGTCGACAGAGTCTAAAACTTCTAATTTAATTAACCCCTCAAGTGCTTGTTGAACCTACCACCTTAGATCCTATAAACTTATTTCCTGAAAACTATAGGGCCTCAAACCTTAGAGAACTTCTCATAAATCTATCCTCGAAGTTCATTGAACTTATAACCTCTTACATCCTAGACTCAACAATTAATCCTATGGAACTTAAGACCTCAAGTATCCTAGGCGAACTAAAGCTATTCCCACCTTAGCTGCAACTTGAGTTCCTACTCCATAGAGTTCACTTAGACCATGTCGTTCCCTTCGAGTCTCGATATTAAAACATACCAATCGCTAAGAGTTCAGGCCTACTACACTAAATGATCAAGCCTAACAGGGCATTCACCATCGTACCATCTTCTTGTCATAGCGTAGCCCTTAACCCACTTTTCCAACTCAAACAGATTAAAATCTAATTATGGCAAATTAAATTAAAATACAACAAAATACCATGAAATAAAATAGAATAAAATAGAATAAAACTAACCCAAAATAATAACATACAATAAATTAAAACATTAAAGTAACATACCTTGAACAACATAAACCAAAACAAAACAAAATCTCACAATTAAAATAAAATACCATAAATAAAATGACATACGATAAATGAATAAAACAATGAAGAAGTACACAATAAATAATTTAAACAAATAAAATAACCGACCACAGAATAAAACAATTAAAATAAAATAACATTCAACCAAATAGATGAAACCAATAAAAATAACAATAATTAGTAAATTAAAACCATTGAAATAACATACTTCAAACTAAAAATAATTTTAAATCACAACTTTAAAACTTTCTAATATTGCACCTAAGGGACATGTGGTTTTACCTAGAGCCGAACTGCTCTGATACCACCTGTGGCGCCCCCAACTTCCATGCACGGACATACACGAAAATCGAGACACCCAGGATGATGACAACACGGTCACGCACTCCAACGACACATACCGAGTGTGTGAAATACAACACGTGTACAAAAATAATACGCAACGGAATGGTTAAGTCAGATAACTAAGTACCAGAATTTAATACAATACAAAAATAGTACTGAAATCCATAAGTCAACATAATACAATTTTGTTGTTCATAAAACGATATCAAATAAAATACAAATGCCAAATAAAACATAGCCAAATGTCCATACTCCTCAGGCGGAGCCGCATCCTCTGGCTCAACCTCCTCAAAACCTGCATCAAAATCTGCAGTACCAATAAATAGTACCACAGGTAAGTAAAACTCAAAAATACTCCAAGATAACAAATATATAAATACAACAGCCACTATGTATGCACATGATGACCAAAACACCAAACCCGAGAAAAAACACCATTTCTCGAAAACCACAGTTTTTCACGCACGCCAAAAAATCACCATTTGGCACAAATTAATAAAATCCAGGAATAGTTACTTTAATTCCAATTTTATCCCGTATGCACCATGGCCTCCCCTAGGGACCATCTACATACCCTGGCTCCCTTCATCACACCACAGGTAGCGACCGTGCGAGTGATACAACACAAGTGATGCCTAGTTCCGCGCCCACCACGTACATAGCCAAGCATTCTCTGATCTCCGCCAGCCTGAGAGATCACGGAGTCGGATTGAGAGAGCTACCATCCCGTCCAAGTCCCGAGCAACAGCTCCAGGGGACGACACTCAGTATATTCCGCTCCTGAGTGCCCAGAGGAGCTCTACCGAGATAATAACTCATCTCGGCTTGGGGGTGATACGCACATACCCGAAAAGCCTTTTTACAATTACACACTCACGCATGCGTGCACAACGCCATGAAACAGACCAAATACCAATAACTGACAGATATCCATAATTTCCAAATAACCAACAGTCTAAACAGATAACCAATTTACAGTTTATAAAATAGGTTATTGTAAAAATATATTTAAATCTTAAAAGTCTTTTGGAGAAATACTTACAATGCTTTAAAATAATTTATGGAGGATCACGGAGGAACTGGAAGCACCAAAACAGCAACTGTCACAGTGCAAAAATACTGTGGCCAAAATTCACAGTGAACCCAAAAATACACGGGTCAAACTAAGACTTGAAATTGATAGGGTAGGGCCTATTGAGGGTGGTGAAACTAATGGTAGTGATGGTTGGCCGTGGGTGGCGGCCAAAACGGTGGTTTTAAGGTCTAGAAACTCGAATCAGAGAGGGTGCTCGATGGGACGGCTATGGCGACGGATCGGAGCCGGGGTTGGGTCCAAATGGTTGCTTGAGGGCCGGTAGTGATGTGGTAGAGAGATGGTGGCCAGAGGTGGCCGGACGGCGGTGGAACGGCGAGAAAACCACCTTGGGTTCAAACGACAACTGGCGGCTAACAACGGCGAGATTCGGTCGGAAATTGATGGGGCAAGGTCGCCGGTGGCTGAGGGACCGAACGGCACCGGCAGTGTCGACCACCGCCGGCCAACGGCGGCGCTGCGGTGGAGGGGCCGAAACATGTGTGGGTGAGGAGAGAGAGAGAGAGAGAGAGGGGTCCGGGTTGGGCACAGGGAGAGAGAAAAGAAAGAAGAAAAAGAAGAAAAGAAAAAGAAAAAGAGAAAAAGAAGAAGAAGAAGAAGAAAAAGGAGATCCAGTCTTTTCAACTTGGGTTTTGAAAGTGATCCAACGAAAAAAATTTTAAAACTGAAAGCTAAATAAAATAATCCAAATGCAGTGAAATATTTAAATAAAACAATAACTATTTTTAAAATAGTTAAAATAAATAAATCAATTTAACTCAAAATTAACTAAAGTAAAATATTAAATTCTGACAAAAACATCCTTTAAAATAAAGAGGAATTAAATTACAGATCACTAATTAAAATTAAACAAACGCAGTGAAATGCCTTAATAAAACAATAGAAATTTAAATTAAAGATCAATTTAAATCCAAAACAATAATTAACAATAAGAAAACCCAATAAAATAATTTTCACAATTTAAAATATTATAAAATAATATTTAAAAACTCCCATAATTTTAAAACAAAATAATTAATCACTAAATAAATTAAATAAATCATCCATTAAAATACACTAAAATCTAGGATGTTACACATACAATCTCAACTATCTCTCTCTCTAGGGCTTTTCTCTCTCACAAATGCTCTCACACATCGTTCCTCTCTATTTTTCTCAAACTGATACGTTTTTATTCCAAAACATATATATTGCAAACGGCGCCAGGAAACCCTAATGCGGCCAAATTGGGTTATTCGCTCGAGCAGAGTGTTGAGCACGCCTCAAGTGAACAGCTAATCCAACAATGGCTTGTATGGAATGTTGAGCGAGCCTCAATGGAACTCTTTGTCCGAACCTCACTCGAGCTCGTCATCGAGCAAATTCATTGCTAAAGCTTTGCTCGAGTGACAGTAAAGCGAACAATTTGTTTGCACTTTTCCAACTCACAAAACAAATCAATCTGCTCCATAACCCAAGAGTCAATTTAGAAATGCAAATCCTAGATAAGTAAGATAGTTAAGATGAATGAATTATATATTTTTAAAGATATATATTAATTTTTTAATTATGAAAATTCTTATTCTTGTAGACCAACATGAAGTCTTAGTAATGCTCATTTAGTCGATGACAGATAGGGGAGGGTAATGGGGCCCTGCCCTCCGCTACCCACCCACCTTGGCCAATGGTGGGGAGGTGGCGGGGCAATCCACTTGAATCTGGCCACCCATGCAGGTGCAGGGGACGAATGGGGCTTGGGCCTATTTTTGCAAGCTGGACTTTCATTGTTGCTATTTGAATTTATCGTCCTCGCTAATGTCTTCCTATTAATTATAAGCTGGGAGGTTGCTATTACTTATCTTATTTTCAGCAGATACATTATCATAATATCGCTAAAGACCGTATTTGTAGTGGCAAGTTCATACATAATATATATATATAGATATAATTTTGACAATACAATACGTACGTACAACTTTATTTTCTTAAGAGTAATTATTTAGTTTGTGATGAAAGCAACACATCTTGGAGACTAGATCAAAGTCGTAATTTAATTTCACATCCGTACATTCCTATCTATTGCGTGCATGATCCTACCATTAATCAACACTACAAGAAATTAGGTATTTTTCAACGATTTTTAAATCGTCGCAAAAAAAATTGTACAAATAATAACTATTTCCAGCGATTTTTGTATCGCCGCTAAATTTGAACGTAATAGGGTGGAAATGGTGATTCTGAATTTACTATTCCTTTATTTGCGGCGATTTTAGAATCTTTTGTGGCGATTTTAGTCGCCACAAATAGAATTTTAATTTGTGATGGCTACGAAAATCGCTGCAATTTATTTGCAGCGAAAGAAATCTTATTAGCGGCGAATTAAAATCATCACAAATAACCTTTTAAAAAAGTTGTAGTAGACTATTTCTGGCAAATATTTAATCGCCGGAAAAGAGTATTTTCAACAATTTTGATATCCATCCTAAACGATCAGTTTATGTTTTCGGCGACAAATGTAGCTTTGCAGCGAATTTATATCGAAACTTAGTATTTCAATTCGATATTTCAATTATATTGAAACTATATAGGATTTTGAATATTAAAACTCCTAAACTAATTAGGTAATCATCCTATATCATCTTTGAGATCAAACCAAGCCGCCCCACTCATTTAGTAGGCGAAAGCAACACGATACGCGCGGGCTTAGCGGCCTCGTTTGTTTTTGTAAATGAGAGGAGATAAAATAAGTTGAGATAAAAGTTGAAAGTTGAATAAAATATTATTAAAATATTATTTTTATTTTAGAATTTAAAAAAATTAAAATTTTATTGTATTTTGTATAAAAGTTTAAAAAAATTGTAATAATAAAATAAGATAAAAAATTTTACGAAAATGAAGGAGGACTAGCTAGGGCGACTTTTCCTAACTAGGCTCCACGTACGATGTGTTTCTGTCACTTACTAAATTAGTATTAATTCTATTAATGAATTTATACCTTCTTATCATTGAGTAAGAACGTATATAATAGTATTTTTTACAATTCAAAATGTCTCCAGTGATAAACTGTTAATCGAATCAGAGATAATTAATTACTTATTAATACTTTGTTTTTGAGATCTTTCTAATTTCTACTCTTAAGCTTTTCATATTCAGTTTGGATTATATTAGAAATATTTAATATTTGAGAAAAGAAACCCTATAATTAATGGACGTGATCGACAGTGATCCGGATGCATGCATTGGTGTTCGAAACTTAATTAGGCTAGATGACGGAGTCAACATATATATATATATTAATGGCATTTATAAGGAATATGAAAGTTGACGTAAGGTCGTGATCAGTCGTCACATAAAAACAAAAATATAACCATCAACACTTCTTTTTCAATCCAGACGTATCGAGCAAGCTCGTATAGACTGTTTACAAAGTTCGGACCATTTCTTTGTTTTCTTTCGAGCTAATAATTAGGATATGTTTGAAAGGTGAGATGGAAATTTTGTATTTTGTTTTAAAATTTAAAATATTATTTTTTAGTTTTAAGATTTGAAAAGGTTAAATTAGAATTTGAAAAAGTTGTATTGAGATTTGAAAAAATTGAATTATTTATTATATTTTATATAGAAATTTGAAAAGATTGTAATGATGAGATGAGATGAGATGAGATAAAAATTTTAAAAAAGATAAAACATCCAAGCATAATCTAAATCAAGTCGAATTGGATTTTTCTGACCTTTTACTAGCCTGCAGCTTTTTTCATCCCCTTCTTCCCCGTGGCTTGTATTGGCGTGGGCTTTTACGAAGTTGCTAGGGTACTCCATTCGACGAGCTATTTTAGTCATTATTCTAATCATCATTATCTTTATATCATACATCTCTTTTTATTTTTTTTATTTTCTTTTTAAATTTTTTCTCTAAATAAATATATAGTATAAAAATAATTAATAGAAGAATCTAATTAATTTAATAAAAAAATAAAAATAAAAATAATGTGCGATGTAAAGATAATGTGTAACAAAACCCTATTTAAAATATCAAGCAATGAATACTTAGAATATGGGTAATTAGGTTTATAAAAATATATATATACATATATATGGGTAATTAAAGATAAACAAAATGATCATTCCTCAGTGTTTAATAAAAATATCGTTGCAATTAATTTTTATCGACAAAAAACTGACTATAACTATAGTATTTCAAAGTGCACGTGCGGTACGAAATTAGTGTTATTTAAGTTTTCCTCTACCACGAGCGCATGACTCTGACTACCGCGTACGCGCGCGTAGTGATCACCTTCCAATGTAATTAATTATATATATATGAAATTAACATAAAATTATAATTTCAAGGTACTGTTAATTATATATATATTCAATTAACGAATTTTGGATTAACCGATAGTACTAGTGAACAAAGTACCTAAATAATAATATAAAAAAAAAGGGTGAGAAAGCATCATTTATATATTGTTATTTATTAAGCTTAAACCTTCTTTCATGATTTGAATCATTAAATTATAGTTAGTAATTAGTGAATTTAAATATAATTGTACTATTTTAAACATTGTAAATTAATATATATATTTTTTAATTTATTGACCTGACAGCTTTCTTTTTTTCACTGGAGTCCACATTGATTTGGACTTAATGCAACAACAGTCCAAATCAATGCTCATGGACGCGGATTGGCCGGGTCTTCTTCTAAAAATAAGCATGGACGCGAATTGGCCACGTCTTCTTCAAAATGCGTCTTATTAATGGCATTAAGTAATATGAAAGTTGACGTAAGGTCGTGAGTCGTCACATAAAAACAAAAATATAACCATGATCACTTCTTTTTCAATCCAGACGTATCGAGCAAGTTCGTATAGATTTTTGTTGACATAGTTGTGATTTCTTTGTTTTCTTTAAAATTATTAATTTATGACCAGTTATTTTTAATAAAAATAATTATTTATGCCTCGTAACTATAAGGAATATGAAAGTTGACGTAAGGTCGTGATCAGTCGTCACATAAAAACAAAAATATAACCATCAACACTTCTTTTTCAATCCAGACGTATCGAGCAAGCTCGTATAGACTGTTTACAAAGTTCTGACCATTTCTTTGTTTTCTTTCGAGCTAATTTAAGGTGGGTTTAGATATTGAAGTGAGTTGAGTTGAGTTGAGTTGAGTTGAGTTGAGTTGAGATGATAAAATATTATTAAAATATTATTTTTTAATATTAAAATTATTTTGAGATTTGAAAAAGTTAAATTATTTATTATATTTTATATTAAAATTTAAAAAATATGTAATAATGAGATGAGGATCAAACACTCTAAATCAAGTCGAATTGAATTTTTCTGACCTTTTACTAGCATGCAGCTTTTTTCATCCCCTTCTTCCCCGTGGCTTGTATTGGCGTGGGCTTTTACGAAGTTGCTAGGAAGCTGACATTAGCGAGGACTATAAATTCAAATAGCAACAATATAAAAAACTCCTTTAAAAAATAGACTATTAGCAAGGAACAAAAATTTCATTGCCATTCACCGCTGTATCGAGACAATTTCGATGAGTACTGACTAAGGACGAAAAAATATCGTTTGCAATTGAAATTAGTATTTAAATTTTCTTCTGCCAAGAGCACACGACTTTGACTACGGCGTATGCGTAGTACTGATCATCACCAACCAAATTATAATTTGGTTGGTGATGATATAATTACTTGTTTCATGAGTTATTATACAAAGGGGATATAAAATCTTCTAATGTAATTAATTATATACATATATATGAAATTAACATAAAATTAGAATTTCAAGGTACTTCCATCAAAAAATAAAAAATAAATAAAAAAAAAAGAATTTAAAGGTACTGTTAATTATTCAATTAACGAATTTTTGAGTACCTAAATAATAATAATAATAACAATAAGTGCGAAAGCACCATTAATTGTTATAATTTATTAAGCTTAAACATTCTTGCATGCCTTGGATCATTAAATTATAGCTAGTAATTAGTGAATTTAAATATAACTGTATTATTTTAAACACAGTAAATATCCCCTTTTTATTAATTTATTGACCTTCTTTTTTCACTGGAGTCCACATCGATTGCGTACGACTCGTGCAGGCCCGGCCTTCTGTGCAGCCAATAAGCGTGAGTATTGAATAGTGAGTTCAGATAAAAATTTAAAATTAAATAAAATATTATTTTTTAATTTTATTATTATTTAAAAATTTAAAAAAGTTTAATTTTTTATTATATTTTATATAAAAATTTTAAAAAATTATAATAATTACATAAGATAATATGGAATGAGATGAATTTAAAATCTTCTTATATCCAAACTGCAACAAAAGTCATCAAGTCAATGATCTGTGGTGCGGACTGGATCTTCTAGAAATAATATATTTATGTATTCAAAATGAGGCAGAATCTGAAAATAATATATATTTATATTCTTTCCAACGGGCTGAATTAGAAAATCTGGTTTGGGAGTTCAAGTTAAAAAAAAAAAATATTTGGGGACGAAATACTAATTTTTTATAGTCTTATTAAAAATAAGTCTTTCAAAATTTAAATTTTATTAAATTCTGAAAATGATTTAAAATCTATTTCTTTCTTTATATCTGTTATTTATTTAAAATCTAAAAGAGTACTTGGTGTGATATGGATATTTATTAGTCAAATTACTTACTAAATCAGACCTAGCTAGCTAATTGCTTGAGTTAATCAATTTCTATTACTCGTTAGATCATCACATGATGTGGGATCGATACGTGTTCTTTGTATCCTAGCTATGCGTATTTTATATTTAGCGAGTTTAATTCCAACATGCAACAAATAATCCAAATTAAACTGATCTACTCAATCAACAGGGAGTCCAATAATAGATCAGTTAGAAAGATTAACATATCATATCATGAAAATAAATCATACCTGGTAATAATTTTAAATATAATTGTGTCTTGGGGAGCCTTCAGCCTCCATGAAAAAAAAAAAAAAAAAAAATCTAAAAGTGAAGTTTTCTGAGATTTCTTTTCTAGAATACACTTTTATAAAAATTAGTTTCTCCCCCTACCCCCATCCCGAAAGTAATTAGAAATTCTAGTTCCACTCCAAGCCTGCTGCCTCCATCCTTTTAAAAGACTAGCATGTACAAGAAGTCTTACAAGAGACAAAACAACTTGAGTCCCTTAATTCTCTGAACAGAGGGAGCAATGGCTTTCCATAGGATGCTCTTGTACGTGGCATGTGTTGTTGTGATGTTATCGAAAATGGCAGCAGCAGCTTCATTAGCCAAGCCAGGCTGCCAGAACTAGTGTGGAGATGTTGAGATCCCTTATCCATTTGGCACAAAGGAAAATTGCTACCTTAATGATACTTATGATAATTATTTTATCAGCTGTAACAATTCCCAACCACTGTGGGGAGATAATATTGAAGTCACCAGCATTTCCATCCAAGGCGAGCTTGAAATCTTGATGTATATAGCCAAGGAATGTTACCAAAACTCGAGTGGTGTGCCTGTGAATGACACCAAGCCCTCTCTCACTGCCTCCACTTTCACAATTTCCAACACCAAAAGCAAGTTCTTCGCTGTCGGCTGTGACACTTACGCCTACCTCACTGCTTACCGGAACAATGAACGCGTCTCCATAGGCTGCAGGACTACGTGTCAAAGTCGTAAAAACGTCTTCAGTGGATCTTGCTATGGGATTGGGTGTTGCAAGGTTGACATCCCAACAGGATTGACGAAATTTACTTTGGAAGCTGATAGCTTTGACCGTCACACAAATGTCTTTGATTTCAATCCATGCAGCTTTGGTTTTGTGGCTAAACAGGACGAGTTCAAATTCTCCTCTGATTATCTAAAAAAAATGCCAGTTGACAGAGATGGGAATTTAAAAATGGTTCTTGATTGGGCAATCGGTAATGAAACATGTAAAACTGCTCGGAGCAAGCTTGATTACATTTGTGGACAGAACACCGCATGTGATAATCCCCCAGAAGGGGTTGTTGGGTATCGTTGCAAGTGCAAAGACGGTTATGAAGGAAACCCATACCTCCATGATGGTTGCCAAGGTACGTACTTACGAGTTTCTTATAGAAGCTTCTCATAAATTCTGAGAGAAGTTTCATATAATATAGAATAAAAAAATATAGAAACTTTGCTTGAATTTCGATCATGCATGCTCTTCGTCTTGATTATATTTAAAAAGATTATGCTCTCAATTTCGAACAAGAACTTGATCAGGAGACCTCAATATATCTTAGTCGAATTATGTATTAATATAAAATAATTCTTTATTGAAAAATAATATAGAATGATATAAGAGTTAAATAGTGGAAAAACCAAAGAAACAAGTAATTAATAATGGGAAATCAATTACCAATATATATATGATGAAAAAGTTTTTAAAAATTCATGTATAATTTCAAATATTTATCGAGTATATATGTTAATTATTTCGGTACGTAACGAATTAAGGCAATAGCAAAATGTAAGGTCTTTTAAATATGTGAATAAATTAGGAGGCAATTCATGAATTCAATAATATTATAATAGAAATTAGAAATGCTTCAGAAATTATACGGGTAATATTTAGATATATTGAAATAATAATTCAAGTCAATTGTTTAATTTATTTGTTGGGCATGAATTCATATATACTGCATGTGTTTCAGATATTGATGAGTGCCAAGTTCTAAAACCAGCTTGCAAAGCTACTGCGAAATGCAACAACACTATAGGGAATTTCACATGTACTTGTCCCGACGGATACGAAGGCGACGGAAAGATTACCGGAATAGGTTGCAGTCCTAAAGCCATCGGCAGCCATGCGAAGATCATTATTATTGCACTAATTGGTACGTATCAATTTATAACAGTAATATAATTTTTTGTTTTTTTATTTGTTTTTGCTTGGTAATCTGTTCACTCACATGAGTTGATTGAACTAATTAAACTAACAGAAATGTTTGGTCTTTTCATAAATGATTGTTTCCAGTACTTATCCAATACTTATCTGCAAATATCTTAGTATTAATTATTATATTTCATGACATATAAAAGTGATGAAAAATACTAAATATACTTAAGAAAATTTATAAAAAATTTATTTCTCTACATGTCAGTTATTGATACATTGAAAATTATAAAATTTAAAATTTAAATTTTAAAAGAAAACTATGTATGTAAAAGTATAAATAAAAGTATAAATATATGTAGCACTACTCTAAAAGTAATTATGATATTCTTTATGGTTGATGTCATGATAAGATGTCAATGGTTGAGATCTACTCTTACATGAACAGAGAGATTCATGACCCTGCAGTTATTTCATGATATATAAAATTGATTATGATATTATCTATGGTTGATATCATGATAAGATGTCAATGGTTGAAATTTACTCTTACATGAATAGAGAGATTCGTGACCCTGTAGTACGTCTCTGGCATGATTTATCTATTAATTTATATTGTTCCGTCAATTTTGGAATATTTTCTATATCTTTGCAAAGTGTTTTGTTATTCATCATCCCCACACACCACATATCATATTTATTTTTTTATTTTTTATTTTTTTAATTTTATTTTTTGTTTTATTATTCTTAAATTAATTGAGTTATTTTACTCATCATTTATACACTACATATTTGATAAGAGAAAAAGAAAAATATATGTGGTATGTGATATGAGGATAATGAATGCAATTTTTATTTCACAAATGTCTATTATTTTCAATATCTAGCATTACTCATTTATGAAATTTGATCCCTAAACTAGTTGGCATGCAGCAAGGATATGATCATAAAAAGCAATATACAACTAAGACATCCCGGAGAACAAAAATAAAACTCCAACTATTTTATCTTTTATCTTGTTATGATTCTAGTATTTAATATCTTTTATCTTGATATTAACAGCTAACGAATTAGGATTTTAATTTCGGAGTTCTTGTGCGAACTGCGAACTCTAAGATCTACAATAAAAGTGAAATGGACTCATTTATAAGTAGGCCCAACTCTTGCATACATGTGATTTGTTTGATCAACAATATTAAATGTTTAAGATATAATGATGTACCTTCTTCCCTTCATGTCAAAGTCTTGGAAAACCTTTTGCCTAATTTGCTGATCGATGCAGGAAAAAACGCAACAAACAGTGTACGTGTTTCTACTTAGAAATAAAAAAAATAATAGTAAAAGTCCATTTGAAATGTTACGGTTTTAAAAAGAAGAAAAGTCTCAAAGTAACCATTTGCATTTAATGTTACTTGTTTTTTAAACAAAGTATCAACCACATTTGTACGCGCCAAATGTGTGTGTACATATATATAAATATATGGATGCATACACACACTTGATATATATATATATATATATATATATATATATATATATATATATATATATATAGGATAAGATAGACTTAATAGTTCCTACCACTCATTTACTGTTCTTTTTATTTTTTATTTTATTTTTTTAATTATTTTTACTTAATGGTTAAAGAATTGACTTTAGTGATGAAGTTGTATATTTTTTTTTATTTCTTTTCCTAAATATTAAAGATGTTAAAGAAATACTTATAAAAAAGAAACTAATAAAAGATAAAAATTTTAAATATATTATAGAGTAGTAAACGAGTGGTAGGAAAGTAGTAAGTCTATCAGTATCCATATATATATACACACATATATATATATATATATATATATATATATCATGTGTGTGTATGCATATATATATATATATATATATATATATATATATATATATTATATCTCTTTATGTGTAAGTACATATAAATTCTATATATGCTGCTACTATGATAGACATTAACTATGCTTTAACTCTTAAGTCTTGAATGAACTAGTCTTCTTCAAATAATACAAATATATATATATATATATATATATATATATATATATATTGCGGTACTTGCTAATTGCTATTAATTCGCAAATTTGTCAAACCGTTCGTTGAAACAAAAATACAATTTGATCACATTAATGCATGTTTGAACATGTCAGCTATCAGCATCGGCCTCTCAGCATTGTTTGTGGTAGGTTCTTCAGTATATTGTGGACTCAGGAGAAAAAGACTTCTCAAGCTGAAAGAGAAATTCTTCGAACAAAATGGTGGCTTGTTGTTGCAACAAAAACTCTCGAATGATAGAACTTCCATGGAGACGGCCAAAATCTTTAGTGCGGAAGAACTTGAAAAAGCTACCAACAATTACGATGAGAGTAGAGTACTTGGTCAAGGAAGCTATGGAACTGTTTATAGAGGAGTCTTACCAGATAATAAACTGGTCGCCATTAAAAAGTCAAAACTTTGTGATCAGAGTCAAATTGAGCAATTCATAAATGAGGTGATTGTACTTACCCAAATTAACCATAGAAACGTGGTTAAACTATTAGGTTGTTGTCTAGAAACAGAAGTGCCATTACTAGTTTATGAATTCATCACAAATGGAACTCTTTCAACCCACATTCATGATAAAGTCCTATCATCCTCACTATCATGGAGAAAGCGTTTGAAGATAGCAGCAGATACTGCAGGAGCACTTGCATACTTGCATTTTTCGACTTCCATGCCAATTATACACAGGGATGTTAAACCTGCAAATATACTTTTGGATGATAATTATTCACCAAAGGTGTCTGACTTTGGAACTTCAAGATTGGTCCCACTTGATCAAACACAATTCACTACTTTGGTGAAGGGAACTTTAGGGTACTTAGACCCAGAATACTTCCATAGTAGTCAACTTACGGAAAAAAGTGATGTCTACAGCTTTGGGGTTGTTGTGGCAGAGTTATTGACTGGTAAGAAAGCACTCTCTTTTGATAGGCCAGAAAGCGATAGAAGTTTGGCAGTAATCTTTAGTTCTGCAGTAAAAGAGGATCGCTTACATCAAATTCTTGAAGACCATATTGTAAGCGATGGTAATATTAATGAGATAAACAAAGTTGCTAACCTTGTAAAGCAATGCTTAAGTGTAAGAGGAGAGGATAGGCCAAATATGAAGGAAGTGGCAATGGAGCTAGAGGGGTTGAGAAGTATGGATCAAAAGCATCAATGGGGAAAGGTTGATCTCTATACAGAAGAGGCTGATCAATGCTGCGTCAGTACTCCACCTACACAGTACTCTTTCAGCATTAATGGTGTCAATAATGGTTGCTCTTCGACCAGCTCAACAATGGGGTATGAAAGTATGAGAAACCAAGGCTTGAAACCATTAATATTGAATGATGGTAGATGATCTGGAAACCAAGTCAGTTGCTTATATATATATATATATACATGCACACACACACACTCTCTCTTTCATTTTCATGTCTAATATGTGTAATGTCTTCTTTCTACCTTCCCTTTTCTGTCATAAAGCGTCATTGCTAGTAGATCATGTACCTCGCAATTAAATGTTTTAAATGATGTTGTAGTGTTGTCATATTTCATTCTGTTTTTGTGATCTATAATAATTAAGAACGCCTTCTTGACTGATTATGTTCACTCAAATAAAAGGCTTTCTCTCACTTTTTTTTTCTTCCTTAACGTAAGCTAAAGATGTGATATGCATATGTCACTTGTATATAACTTTATCGTTAACGGGAAAGGCTTTTGCTTGCATTAATATAAGGGATGTTTGGATTCTTCTACTATCTCATAATTTTGTGAATAATGGTGAAATAGTTTAAGTGAAGATATTTTACTATATTTTGAGGAAGAAGAGAGAAAAAAATTGTATAAAAATATTATAAAGTTAGAAAATTGTTTGAATATAATTTTTAGTATTATATTTTTTCAAGTAAATTTGTATTGATTTGTGTGTTTTGTATTGAAGTTGTAAAAATTGTATTAATTTTTATGTTTGAATAATGATTAAGCAATGCTTAAATGAAAATATTAAAAATTTAAAATTGAGAAGTGTTTTTTTCCTAGGTGATGTTTGGAAATAAAATTATGATAAGTTTTGAAACTTTTTAGAATTTTGAGAATTCTCATAGTGTCTACACATATATACCGAGTCACCGACCTAGACCAAATAGTTAAAATTAATGTTTATCCAACTTTTTAAAAAGACAAAAAAAAGAATTTCCCTGTTTTATTCAAAAGACCTCACATATGGCGGATGAATACTATTAATAACAAAGCACCGAATGATCAACTTTGCAAAGCCATAACACAAACTGAAGCAAAGAAATAGAAACTAGCAATACAAACTTAAAACAGAACACCACAAGTAGAAGAAACAACTTGAACCCGTCGATGACAACGAATGGTAGGGAGACCCCATTTATCCACTCTGATCAAACCACGTAGCTACCTGGGCATATCTCACATATGTTGCCACTCTAAATTACCCTCCATCACACCATATTTAGCTAACTAATCGGTTTCTGCATTTCCTTCTCAGAATATATGTGAAACTGTGTAATCCATAGCAGTAATGATCCCTTGTAGCTCCTCCCAGAAATCCTCCAAGTTCCATATTCCATAGCGTCCTCTCTTTAGCCAAGAAATGACCACCTTCAAATCCAGCTCAATATCAACAGAGGTAAACTATCGCTGCTTGCATTGTTTGACTCCCTCCAATAATGCAGCCAATAAGGCTCGATTACTAAAGCCATATCCAAGATTAACCGAATATGCATGAAGTACATTACCCTACATATCTCGAATGACACCACATGTCCCCGATAAGCTAGGATTCCTGAGACTACTGCCATCTAAATTGAGTTTAACTCGACCCTGTCTTGGTTTGGACCATGAAATCAATTGAGTTTGTTGTAGTTGTATTGGGATGATTCAAATATATAAACTGTTGAGAATGTAAGAGTCTGTCTGAGTAAACTTCTTTATCTTTTTTATATCTTGACTTATCACACCTATCCAGTGTTTGACAGAATGCCACATAGCTAGCTTGTGCTGACTCTATGTTACCTTCCATGCGTGTAGAACATCTTCTACCCCATAATTTCCATGTATTAATAACTGAAGGCAACAAACCCATGATGACCCCTTTTTTAGAGGAATTAGAGGTTCTCCAAAACCAACATAGAAATGCTTCTCTCCATGTTCTTCCAATTAGCAATCCTAAAAGATTACCACATTTCTTCTGAACCTCTGCCTCCCCATAAAAAAGAATATGGTTTTGGTCTTCATACATACCTTGCCTACAACAATCACGATTTGAGACTAGAGGAATCTCAATACTTCTTATTCTATCATCCACAACTAGCGCAAAGTTCCATGCCTTCCACATTAATGATAACATTCAAAGTTTGAATGACAACAAGTCAAGATCTCATCAAAAGCAGTGGTGATTTTTTGTCTCCCATGTTGGATATATTGTCGTCTCCCACGTTGATATGTATAGCTCAACATAATGTACAAAAGTTTATATATATATATATATGTAATATGATTCTGATTGAGCTGCATTATTGCATATTTTATACACTTAAGACTAATATATTTTTAATTATTTTATTATTTTATCATTGGTTTTCAATGAAAAATTTGATTAAGAGGCATAAATCCAAGTTATGATTTAAATTGATTAAAAACATAATTTATGCTTAATTTTATAACTTATGATTTGATTGAATAATATTTATTCGCTTGCACAAAGCACTTTTAATATTTTATTTTTTTCCTTCTAGTTTTGTTTTATTTTATTTATGTTTTGCTTTTATTTATTTATTTCTCTGTTGTTGTTTATCTAGTTTCATTTTTTATTTGTTTTACAGCCTTTGTCAAACGACATGTAGTTTTGTCCAAAACTACATGTCGTTGCTTCCATCTTCAACCTGCACGTCAACCCGCTGCACGTCCATCGCCATGAGCAGCTACACCCGTGAATCTACCCAGCCAAGCAGCAAGCAGCACCTTCACTCTTCAATCCTCTGCACGATCGGCATCACCAACATGCTGCACAGCCCAGCCACCCTCGGCTCAGCACCACTTCATGCATGCACCATGCACGGCCTCGCTGAAAGCACCCACGGCTTCCACCTGCTGCCTCCTCAGCCACCTACACATGCTGAAGCACCATCCTTTGTTTTAAGAGGTGAAAACAGAGCACGTTGCTCAGCCTAGCACCACCAAGCTCAACCACCGCAGTGCTCTCTGCACCCTGCCTCCACGCTGCACTGCATTCGCAGGTTCGGCAACACCACTTCACGGCCAAAAGCCCAGCCAGCACCACCTTCTGAAGCTAGCACCACCTCCGCCAGCCTCCATGCATGCGTTCGGAGCATGCACAGCCGCAGCCCACATGCACAGCTTAACCAAAACCATTCCCCTGTTTTTGATACTGAAAAACAGAGCAAGTTTCCAGCTCTGCCAAACACTGCCTCCTTAGCCACGCACGTCGCCAGCCTCACCCGAAGCCACCACACTACCCAGTCGTGCCAGACGCACGAAAGAGAAAGAAAAAAAAAAGAGATGAAAAGCTTCGGACGCAACACTCACGCAGCAGTCCGAAAACCTGTAGGAAGAAAAACAAATAAAAAGAAAAGAAAGAGATGAAAAGAAAACAAAAATGAAAATAAAAAAAAAAAAAAGAAGAAGAAGAACTCACACCGAAAGCAGAAGCAACACACGCATTATGTTTGGACTGAGGGGATGCATTCGGCAGACCAAGAAAATGTACAGCTGAGGGACGCCGAAAGCAAAGCAAGAAAGGAAATGGGCGACGGACGCTGCACAAGAAGATGCATTGAAAGAGAAAGGAAACCGACTGAAAAGAAAGAAAGAAAGAAAAATAGATTCGGTGCAGTTCGGCGCAAGGCTGGGAAAGCAGAAAAGAAAGAAAAAAAGAATAAAACCACTCGGTCACGGGATGGAAAAGCAGCATGTGGGGAACAACACATGAGCAGCTAAGCACAGCGCAATTACAAGTGGGAGACAAGGAATCACGGACATAAGCGAACGCAGTGGCTTTTCAAGCCTATATAAGGACCTGAAGATAGACAGAGGAAGGTGGTCGATGTTAGACACCCAGTAGAATAGTTTAGGAGTAGTCTATAATTTTTCAGTTTTGGAGAAAGCGCATATGAAGTGAGGGAGTTCGGTGATACAGTTGAGAGCCTAACCAGACCAACTGTTGTTACCGAGCTGTCCTCCTTCATCTGTAGTCTCCACTTTTAATTTTATTTTTTTATTTTATGATGATTTATTTTTCATGCACTTTAATTTTCTGTCATTTAAATTACCGCAATTTATTTTTCCCGCACTTTTAATTTCTGTCATTTAAATTTATGTCATTTACTTTTCCTGCACTTTTAATTTCAACATTTAAATTACTGTCATTTATTTTTCCACACTTTTATTTTCTACAATTTATTTTTATGTCATTTAATTTTCTTGCTAATTTAAATTTCAGTTCTTTAATTTTCAGCAATTTTATTTTACTGTCTTGCACTTTGATTTATTACTTTTAATCACTACACCCAAATTCAACAAAAAATGAATCTGGTTCACGACCAGTAATCTTCTCATTTTCATTGCACTCTTCCATCCATTTTTTATATCACCACTTTTGATTTTGATTTTATCATTGTAAATATTTCCACAATTTTACACGAGTTTATTTTTAGCACTTTCCCTATGGAGACGATCTAGGAATTTATTCCTAATTACTATGCGACACGCTCCTGCACTTGGGATAGCCTTTGGGTTGCTCATTTTCGAACGAGTCAGATTCCCACATTTACGATGTGGTGAGATTTCTTTTCCATCTAGTTCTTATTTTCTTCTTGGTATCAGAGCGTCCAAAACTGTGAGGAGGGCTCTTCTTTTTTTGCAAATATGTCTTCTGCTTCATTAAATGTTAGCAACTTTGTCACATTAAGACTCAAGTCTGAGAATTATCCTCTCTGGCGTGAGCAAGTTCTTACTTTGGCTGAGAGTCAAGAGCTTGTTGCCTATCTTACAAGTGATGCTACTATCTCTGCTACTATACTTCCAGCTCCAGAGGGTTCATCTGCTCAACCTGTGCTTAACCGAGAGTTCAAGAAATATAAAACAATTGATCGTCTGCTTAGAAGCTGGATCATTGGGACTTTATCTGAAGAAACTCTTGGGAATTGTCATTGAGTTAGATACCTCGACATAGGTATGGAATGCTCTCACGGAAGCTTATGCTCAAGCCTCTCAAGAGCATAGTTTCAACTCACCCAACAACTTACCTACATGAAGAAAGACCCTGACATGTCCTTGAATGATTATCTATGTAAATTCAAGGGTGTATTGATAGCTTATCTGCCATTGGTTACCATGTTACTGATAAAACCAAGGTGTTCTCTCTGCTTAATGGCTTACGTGCGCGGTATGAGCCTTTCACAACTTTAATGCTCAAACCTCCCATGTCGAACTATGCCGAAGTTGTTCCCTTGTTGCAAAGCTACGAGACACATATCAACTTGCTCTCTCTTGAATCAGCAGCTTATACAGCATTTTATGGTAAAAAAAAAATTCCAAATTCAACAATAGGGGGCCTCGGCAATCAGGTGGTTTTTCATCAAAAGGTAAAGGGTTTTCTCCTGCTAATCAAGCTACTGTGATGTCAAATACTCAAGGTTCTATAGTTGTGCCGACTAACATTTCTCGCGAGTCTAACCGTGATTTTCATTGTCAAATTTGTGACAAATGTGGGCATACTGCAATTTGTTGTCGGCATAGGTATAATCATTCCATTCAGCCTGACAACCTCCCAAAAGCATTTGCAGCTCTCAACCTTGATTCAGAGGCCAATAATGATGAATGGACCTCGGATACAAGAGCTTCTACCCACATGACATCTCATGAAGGTATCTTGCACAACTTACATCCTTATGTTGGATCGAATCATGTTCTAATAGGTAATGGTGAATTTTTACACATTACACATATTGGTGATGGAACCATTGGTTCAGGTTCTTCAAAAATTGTTTTACATGATGTCCTTTTAGTTTTGGATTTAGAGAGAAATCTTCTATCTATTGGTCAATTAACTACTGATTATCCAGTAAATTGTGAATTTTCTGATGACGATTTTGTTATAAAGGACCAGGTGACATAGAGGGTTCTAATGAAAGGCATCAAGTAGGGTAATCTCTATACCATTCGGGCTTCACCAGCTGCCTTCTTTTCAACTAGATTTCGAGCAATGACAGAGGAAGTGTGGCATCAAAGGCTCGGGCATCCTCAAGCAGTTGTTGTAGCCAATCTCTGAAGTACTGGCCTAATTAAAGTTTTATCCAATAAGTTAGACACTACTATTTGTGGAAGTTGTCAGTTAGGGAAGATGTCTAAACTTCATTGCTCAGCCTCATCTTCTACTACTTTTGCACCCTTTGATAAGCTCCACATTGACTTATGGGAACCTGCTCTTGTTTCTTCAATAAATCATTTTCATTATTATGTTGCTATTGTGTATGACTTTACAAAATTTATTTGGCTTATTGCCTTAAAGCAAAAGTCACAATTGTTTGCTCAATATTTGTTGTTTGAGAAGTATGTGTCAGGGCAGTTTGGCAAAACTATTAAAGTGGTGCAAACGGATGGAGGGGGAGAGTTTATAAATCATGCTTTTCTTACACATTTGCAACATTCTGGTATAATATATCTAGTGTCATGTCCTTATACACTTGAGCAGAATGGGGCTGTTGAGAAGCGGCACCGAAATATTAGAGGGTTTAGGCTTACCATGATGATTCATGCCAATATTCCTAAATGTTTTTGGGTCAAAGCATTCACTACGGCTGTGTTTTTAATTAACAGACTTCCTACTGTTACACTTCAATGGGAGTCACCATACTATATGCTTTACCACAAAAAACTAGATTATAGATCATTATGTGTACTAGGTTCACGATGTTATCCATATGTGTGGGATCAAAAAACAAGCAAGTTTGATACTAAATCACTCCCTTGTGTATTTTTGGGATACAGTGATCGCCATAAGGGATATCGGTGTTACTATCCACCTACATGACAAACCTTCATTTCATGGCATGTTGTATTTGATGAAAGAGTCCTTCCATTTAAAGCATCGGTCCAGACTCACAAACCACAGCCAGACTTCATGGTGACCACATTTCAGGAGTGGGGTTCAATGAATTCTTCTCTAAGTCCACAACATTCTGCACTAGTCAGTCAACAACAAGAGAATCCAACTCCAAATGCTCCATTAACCAAATCAATTATTTTATCTAGTTTGTTATCTGGTGCAGAAAATTCAGACCTAACTCCCACGCATGATTTGCTAACTGAAACTCTAAGTATTCCTGTTGATTTTGAGGAACTTTCCAAGATGGCCTTCAACTTGAATCTCCATCACATAACACTCATGAAGATCCTACTACCTCTCACGCCATGCAGATCCGTGCAAAATCAAGAATACACAAGGCTAATCCTAAGTATGCTCTACTGCATGATTATGCTGCTATCCCAAAGGAACCTCAGACAATCAAATCAGCTCTTAAACATCTAGGGTGGAAGAAAGCTATGGAAGAGGAACTAGAGGCCTTATTGCAAAATAATACTTGGTCTCTTGTTCCCAGAGAATCTATAATGAATGTGGTTGGCTCACAATGGGTGCTCACGCTTAAAATTAATCCTAATGGTCCTTTGCAGCATTTAAAAGCAAGGTTGGTGGCTAAAGGCTATCACCAAGTGGGTGGGATCGACTTCACAGAGGCATACTCTCTTGTTGTTAAGCCAACAACAATCTGAATTATCCTCTCACTTGCAATAGTTTGAAATTGAAGTATTAGGCAGCTTGATGTCAAAAACGCATTTCTTCATGGTCTCTTGTCAGAAAAGATTTTCATGGAGCAATCTCCTGGGTTTGTGAACATTGATACCCCGAATCATGTGTGCTTACTTCATAAGGCCATTTACAGATTAAAGCAAGCACCACGAGCATAGTTTGATAGGTTTAGTTCCTTTCTACTTGAGAGTGAGTTATTTTGTAGTACAGCAAATCCAAGTCTCTTCATCAATCATTCAGCTAATGATACCTTAGTTCTACTTCTCTATGTAGATGATATCATCCTTACAGGTTCATCTGATGAGTTAATTGATCAGTTCATTGTTGTCCTACATACTGAGTTTGCAATGAAAGATCTCAGTAGACTACACTATTTTTTGGGCATTGAAGTCTATTATGTTTAAAATGGTATTATTCTACACTAGTCCAAATATGCCATTGATTTGTTGGAACATGCCTTGATGGCTGAATGCAAACCACTTCCTACTCCAATGACTCATAAATTCAAGATAGTCCAGGATTCTACTGCATATCGGGATCCTCATTGTTACCGTTCTTTAGTTGGTGCATTACAATATTTAACACTAACGCGACCTGACATTTCCTTTAGTGTTAATTGTGTCTCACAGTTTATGCATGCACCAACACAAGATCATTTCACAATGGTATGAAGGATTTTACGCTATGTCAAAGGGACTGTCAATCATGGCTTACATATCCAAAAATCCAGCACAATGGATTTGTATGCCTTCTCAAATGCTGATTGGGCTGGATGTCCACAAACAAGGCGTTCCACAACTAATTTTTGCACCTATCTTGGTAGTAAAATTATTTCTTGGAGTGCAAAAAAATTACTCATTGTCTCACGCTCAAGCTCCGAAGCTGAATACAGGGCCATGGCACAAACTGCTGCGGAGCTCACATGGATAACATTTGTTCTTCGTGATCTTCATGTTCCTTTACTAACACCGCAACTTCTATTTTGTGATAATCTAAGTTCCTTGTTTATGATTGTAAATCCCGTGTTTCATGCTCACAGCAAACACATTGAACTAGACTATCACTACATCAGGGAACGTGTTTCACTTGGGTTGTTGGTTACTCATCATGTGTCAACCTCTTCTCATATTGCAAATGTATTCACAAAGCCCCAGACTAGAATTGATTTAGAATAGGTCAAACACAAACTCTGGCTTGCTACCACACACGGTTTGAGGGGGATGATAACATTCCAAATTTGAATGACAACAAATCAATATCTCATCAAAAGTAGTTCTGATTTTTTACAAGTCAAGATCTCTTCAAAAGTAGTGCTGATTTTTTGTCTCCCACATTTGATATATTGTCTCCCACGTTGATATGTATAGCTCAACTTAATGTACACAAGTTTAATATATATATATATATATATATATATATATATATATAATATGGCTCCCACGTTTACGGTGTGGTGAGATTTCTTTTCTATCGAGTTCATATTTTCTCCTATTAATGCAGAAAATTTCTTTGGTAGCATAGTATTCCAAATCCACTTATGCCCCTCCATGACTGGTCCTCTAACCTGAATACATTCCCAAATGGGGACTGCTCATGCAGCTTACTATTTCTCTTATATATTGACAATACTTCTTTTTTTCACTTGTGTCCAACATTGATCGATCACGGTTCATGCAGGCCCCCTTCTGCAGCCAATAAGTTTTAATGCAACAAAAGTATCAATGATTATTGGGGGACTGGGACTTCTTCTAGAAATCATATATTTATGAATTCAACAATATGCGGCTTGATCCCTTCCACACAAGGGCGGAACCAGAAAATCTGGTTTGGGGGGCCAAGTTAATATATATATTAGGGGGTCAAATACTAATTTTTATGTAATCTATCTTATAAAAAAATTAGTATTTCAAAATTTAAGTGTTATTAAATTCTGAATTATATATATATATATATATATATATATATATATATATATAGTCTAGTTCCTTATAAAAAGTCCTTCAAAATTTTAAAAATTGATATTCTAAAATTTTTTCCATAAGTCTAAATATTAATATATATATATATATATATATATATATATATGGTCCACTCTATTTGGATTTTTCTTTTATGCCTCCATCCTAGCCAATAAAAAGACCAGCATCTATGTGAAGTACTCTTGCAAGAGACCAAAACAAAAACTTTGAGAAGCGAAGATTTTCTTGAAAAAAACAATGGGTTTGCGTAGGATGTTCTTGGAATTAGTGATATGTGTTGCTGTGATATTGTCGGAAATGGGTGCTGCAGCTGTAGCATTTCCAATAGCCAAGAGCCATCACTGCCAGGATCGGTGTGGAGATGTTCCAGTTCCATATCCATTTGGTACAACTGAAGATTGCTCCTAGATGATGCTTTTCTCATGAGATGTAACGATTCGTCTAGCCATCCTCCTAAACTAATAGCTGGTAAAAATCTGGTTGTCATAAACATTTCCCTGGATCAACTACCAGGCTTTTGATGGAGAGCTTGACATCTTGATGTATATATTCCATGAATGTTTCGAGAGTGGTAAGCCAGTTGAGCCTACCAACAATCCCTAGATCAACTACCCGGCTTTTGATGGGTCCCTGCCCACATGGGTGCCTCACTTCCACTTGCTCACTTGAATTGAACTTTCTGTAAGAAAGTTATTAGGCAGCCAAAATAATGGTAGGCAACCGCAATTCTTTGTGGCTGCAAATCTTCATGTGTTCACACAGGCAAGGCCTATGTGTTCTCCTATAAATTGAGGACTCCAGCTAGAGCCTCATTAGGAATCCAATGAGAGCCTCAGGAGATGCATCAGTTGTTCCTTAGAAGTACACATCAGTGCACATAGGTTGAGCATCAACGGAAAGAAAGAGAATAGACAGAGAGTCAGTAGAACTCTGCAAGAAAAATAAGAGAGTTGACTTGAGTGGAGTGTAATCCTCCTCCTCTGTAATATTTTTTTGTGTTCCATTATTATTAGTGAAGCTCTTTTATGTGGATGTAGGCAGTTGCTGAACCACGTTAAATTCTTGGTGTCACTGTGTGAGTGGGTTACTCTTTTTTTTTTCCACTTTTATTTATTCCATTGTACTTGTTTTTCCCAACAAGCGGTATTAGAGCATTTGTTGGGATGAGTTTTTTCAGAAAACTCACTTTATAAAGTTACTCATTTTACGAATTTGAGCCTACCATTGTGTTCTCCTCATCAAGACAAGAAAAGTGATGAAAACCAGAGTCCAAATGGACTCCGCAACCGCCCGCACACGCCCGCACGTGCCCACACACTCTACCGGAAGATTGGAGAGTGAAGCCCACTCTCGTCACGCACTACACGCGCTATAGATTTCCTGGTTTGTTCTTTTGCTCATTTCTTGTGCTATCTGAGGCTGATTTTGACGAAACAAGACTCGTTCACAACAAAATCAGGCATTCCAGACACAACAGTGATGTCTGTTTTGCAAGATTCCACATCGAAGATCTTGTACTTCATTTTAAACTTAGAATCAGTCAAAGTCCATGGAGGATTCAGCATCAAGTGCCATGATAAAGCTGGCTTCCTCAAACTACAGTCTTTGGAAACCTCGGATGAAGGATCTCTTGAACTATAAAGATCTGGCTGACCCTTTAGAAAATGAAGGGAAGAAGTCAGAAGAAGTTAAGGATCTTGTGTGGAAAAATATGCAGAAGAAGACTATCGGTCAGATCAGACAATGGATCGATCATAGTGACTTTCACCACGTGGCCCAAGAGACAGATGCATATGTCCTCTGGAAGAAGTCGGAGGATATGTATCAAGCGAAAACTGCTCAAAACAAGGCCCTCTTAATGAGACTGATTGTTAACTTGAAGTTGAAGAACAACACCTCTATTGCTGAGCACACCGGCAAGTTTCAAAACCTAGTTAACTAGCTCGGGTCCTATAAATCGACAATTCCAAATCGTAAAATAAATTTCCACAGTCAGTTACCATATATTGTGGCATCAAAGCATACCACAAACTCAGTTCCTATTGCACATGAAGCAGTAAGAGATTTGCCTCATACTTTTTCATAAAATAACTTTACTAGATAGTAAAATACATAACCATAAATGTATTTTTAATCATAAGAATAATCTCACAAAATAGGGTCTAAATATCCAGTTACCTTAAGAATATCAGTTCTTCTTAAGGCAACAATATAGTCTTTAATTTCTTGTGAATAACCTCGCACTCTTTTCACAACTTTTGGGTCAAACATCATTGCGTTACTTTGGCCAAGAATACCAACTACTGAAAAACTGATATTCAACCTTATACAAGTTTGTGCAATCATCAAATTTATTATAGCAATCATATACAGAATTTCCTTAACAACCTAATCAATTCGAGGACATTTTAAAATACTGAGTATGTCACATTTTATTTTTAAAAAATCTATTAAACAACAATTCTTCATATAAAATCTTCCAAAACTCTATGCAACTATACTGAGACAATCCTAACAGTCATTGTCTTGGTATTAAAATTCAATCTCAATTCCAAATGATGTCTCATTCATAAATTTCATTTTTAAAATTATTTAGAGATATAACTTTAATGTCATACTACAAACCACTGTTCATACTGGCCAAAAAGTCATATACATGCATGACCATAAATACAAATATACTCCCACATATCTTAAGGTATATACATTAACAATAAATAATTTTCTTAAATCCAAAAATAGTATTGGTATTATCAATTTCATATACCAATTTTTTATAAATCTGTTACATTTTCTAAGTAATCATTTTATTCGTTTCTTGTAGACTTTAGATTTTCACTCTATAATTGTTTTCACATCTATTTCATGTAATTCTGTACCATAATGAGCTACTAATGCCATAATAATCTTTAATGAGTTCTTTCGGGTTTATTAGAAATCTTTTTCTAATAAATGCTCATTTTTTAGTGAAATCCTAAATTACAAGTCTGATTTTATATCGTTCAATATTACCTTTAAAGTCAAGGTTTTTTCTCCAACACTCATTTACATTCAACTTTTTATACATTTTAGACAATTTAGACAAAATTACAAACTTTACATTGATTCATGGATTTCAATCACTCTTTTATGAATCAATCTTTTATAAAATCACTTATTTCTATAACTTGTGAAAACATATGCGAATCTTCATTTATTTCTATATCAAATTCAATTTTTGAAAATATACCACGTAACCTAACCAAAAATCAAATCAAGAAGATCACATGAGATTACTTGTTTAGATGTCTCCATGGCCAATTCTTCAGCAGTATTTCTCTGATGATGTAGATGACCATTTGCTTGTTGTTCCATATTATCATTAAGATAATCATAAAATGAACTACAAGCATTTCGAAATACAAGAATGCACTTTACAATAATCGCATCTCTAGTTTCTATACTCCCACTGACTTTGTCAACCATAAGGAATTTAACATTTCCATTTCCTCAAAATTCAAACAATTAATAGAGACAATACAACCTAAATCATTTGGATCTCCCTGAGTAATCAATAATGTACCCATTAACTATTATACGATCAAACTTTTTTTCATTTGCATTGTAAAGTCTTACTTTAGATTGACTATTCATATATATATATATATATATATATGCCTTAAATCAAGTATCCTATCATTTCACAACTCAAAATAAGTCTTTGAGACTACTTCCTAAGAACACAATTTAAGATATATGACATTGTCTTTAATAATTTTATAGCACATCTTTTCAAGACATTAACAAAATAGGTCACGGTTATGCCTTGACTCATAATACTTTTCTTGACACTCACTACTTTAATCCAATTTAATTTTTATTTTCACATTTCTATCTAACTGCAATTCCTCCCCATGAGAAGTACCTCAAGAATTACTAATGATTTAAGACTTCTCATTTTGCAAGTAGATACATTCATACCATAAAAATCATTTATAAAAGTAATGAAATACTTCTATTTATCAAATATTATAGAGAAAAAGGTTTACATGCACATTATCTCAAGAAACTCTTTATTCCTTGTATCATCTTTTCTTGATATGATTGATTTGCTTTCCTTTTATATAAATCAAGACACATCTTGGGATTAGAAAATCTAAATGCAGAAAATATTTTATTTACTAATCTCTTCAACTTTTCTTGGAGATATTCTCCAAACTTTTAGTCACAAATTATGTTTCATATTCTACACCACAAATTGTAAAAGAATTTCATAAATCATTTCTCATTTGATTTTCCAATACACGCCTAATAAGTGAAATGGAAAAACCTTTAACAAAAGCACTATTATAAAAGCATGACAAATAAAAAATTTTATTAGAAGGAAAAATGGAACAAACATAAATAGCATTTTGAAACAATTTAAAATTTTGAACATTTGTATTCAAGTTCAACCACTAAAATAAGTTTCAACATTTATAGAGTTTGATTTGAAACTTATACAGACAAAATAAATATGAACATTTACACTTGAGTTAGATCTAATAAGAATGTATAAACATATATAATATGTGATTCAAAACTCATACAAAAAATGGTTTACCCTTCCCTTCAAATCATATCTTATGCTTAGGGCACTTAAATCTTATGTGTCTTTGTTTTTCTTTTTCAAACTTCAATTGACACAATTCTTATATTTTTATCATTTCCTTCCTTTCCCAAAAGATACAAATGATTTTTCATACAAATTAACAAAATCAATCTAACAACGATGCTACCAACTCATTCATATCTCATGACTTTAATGAAATAATAATGCATCTAGAGTATACCATTATGTATGAAACAAGAAGATTTCATCATTTCCATTCCTAAAGTTCAAAGTTTGATATGGAATAATTAATTTCATCTTCTTAAACATTATGCATTTCTTACCCTTACCACTATTCTCAATAATAATTGATGTTAGACTTAAACCAGGGTCTAAAACTCTTAGTGTAAATTTGGCATGTTCTCTCTAAACTAGATTTCATTCTGTACAGGAAACCTTGTAAAGATATTCGTATACTTATGCAAGAAAAGCACTTTAATCACATTAATGCTTTCAGTTCGATGCTTACAAACAATAACAGAATTTAAGCCATTATAGATGAACTAATAGTATCATTGAGATCCCTCATTTGGGAGTGAACCTCAATACACAAAATGTTCCCTCTAATTTTAAATTTTGTGAATAAACTAGTTGTATCATCAGCATTCTCCTTTGGGAGTAAAATCTGACATACAAAGTATTCCCTCCAACCTTCAATTATGTGAATGAATTAGTTGTATTATCAGAATTCTCCTTTTGGAGTAAACTCTAGCATACAAATTGTTCACCTGAACTTTACTTTGATGGATAGACTAGTGGTCTCATCAAAATCCTCTTTTGGGAGTAGATCTTTTCACACAAATAGTTCACTCCAACTTTACTTTAATGAATGAACTAGTAGTGTCATCAAAATCCTCATTTGGGAGTAGATCTTGACACACAAATTATTCACTCCAACTTTCCTTTAATGAATGAACTGGTAGTACCACCAAAATCTTCCTTTGGGAGTAGATTTTAACACAAAAATTGTTCACTCCAACTTTACTTTAATGGATAAACTAGTAGTGTCATCAAAATCCTCGTTTGGGAGTAGATATTTAAGCACAAAATTATTCACTCCACCATATCCACATTACTATGGAGTTTGATGATTTTTCACCAAAATTTAAGAAAATCTTGTACCTTTAGACAACCAATCTTTTCTTTAATTTTGGTGTAATTAATTTATCCCATATTGGATAAACAATTATATATGGCATAATAATTTAAATAAGAGCTAAAATAAATATTAAAGAATTCATACATGTATTTAACAATAATAACATGCACATAAAAAATTAAATTAAATTTTTCTTTCTTTCTTTTATTGGGCTAGGCCACAACAGTGGCCCGTTTATACTGGCTCATTGGATTTTTTTTATCTCGAACTGGGTCAGAGCCCATTGCCCGACCCTACAGCCCAACCCTTCTATTTTGACAGAAAAAACTCTAGGCTCTTTCTTCTTCCTTTAGCAGCCGCCACACTAGAGTTCTTCCAACTCTAGGTTGCTGCAGCTGTGGGCGTCGCTAGAGAGGAGAGGACGCATGGTGTCCCCGGCCTCCTCCCGCCAACGTGAAACTCACTGCCCCCCCCCCCCCCGGCCGCCTTTTTTTTTTACCAGAATATCATCGTTACAGAGGCGCCTGCAAGGAGATTCTCAACCTCCCCTCGGCACCAAACACCATACTTCATAGTATTGTTTTCCAAAAAACTCATCTCAGAGATGGATCGAGCCACCATACCAAGAATCTATACGATGGTAGCAATAGTCTTCCATCCCATGGTGCCAACATGGCACTCCGACCACCTTGTGCCACCCCTCCAGTCCCCACTCAGTGGCTCCATCTCTTTGATTTTTCTTTTGTATCAACGAAAATCCACAGAAAATTCTTATCAACCGATCGGGGCTTCTCAGCCCCTTTACGCTGCCATACGTCCCAAGTCACTAGTAAGGGACTTCGGTCACCTTACACCGTATACTTTCAACACATACAGTGACTCCTTAACTATCAACAATACAAACACAATGCAAACAATGATGAAGAAAATAAAATAAAATCCAAGCAAAGATTGAAGTAGATGCATCAATACTTAGTGGAATCGTGAACAATTATGTGAGTGTTTTTCTTTCACAAAAATATATCAACATAAAATGGGAGAAGTACGCAGTATTATTATGTTAAATTAATATACAATAATATCAAGTCTATATTTTATCGAGACCATAAAAAATCTATAACCTGTCTCTGATACCACATGTTAAATATTTTAACGTGAACATTAATAATGGGATCTTCGAGTTTCTGTGATCCACAAGAGTAAAACAATAATAATTGAAAGACATACCTTTCTCCATCTCTAATTCGATGAAGAATTTTATTGACTATGAGAGAATGATCGCCCTAACAATTTAGCCTCTAAGTGTTTCCCAAAGGATAGAGGTACAATGATGTTGTGGGTGAGAACCTTTAACCCCTTAGTACCATTCATAGACTTCTGGCCATCAAAAAATCTAGAGACTTTGTGTCCCACTGTGATTAGATATAAAGTTAATCTTATCTCATTAGAGTTAATTTTATCCCATTGTGACTCATCAATTAAGTGACAAGTTTTGTGCTATTCTAAACCCATTAGGATATGAGTGTGTGGGACATAAAGTTTAAATACAAATCTTACAGTATAATTAAGTAATTCCAAGGAAAAGAAGTACGAAGCTCCTAGCAAAAATGGACAACAAATGGGACATGCGGACAACAAATGGGACACAATGATACGTGGAAGCCATGCATACTGCCAGTAGAGGGTGGCCTATCAAAATGCAGAGGTGCTTTGTGAGGAGTTTCAACTGGACACCGAGAGACTCTTGATGAGGCGCACATAAGACGGTGAGCTACAATTGCGAGCAATTTGTGTGATTCCACCCTTACCCAAAATTGTGTGATTTCGTCCATATTTTCATGTTGTCTCAACTACTGTTGTTTCGCCTTACTCCTTGGTGTACTGACTATGATTCCGTCCAAAAGTACCTGCTGTGATTCTGTCTGGCCCTCTCACTACTTCGGCTCACCCTCTGGCTGTTTGTTGCAAACGTACCGGTTGTGACTCTGTCCCTACGGTAACAATCTGACGCCGAACCAAAATAGAAGGTTATTCTGGAGGCTAGTTAAACAACAGAAGTTAGAGATTGAGATTGAGAAAAATTGCCAACAGAGAGAAACTCTAAAGATAAACTCTAATATTAGAGTTTTATTATAAAATATCAATCCTCCCTTCTGAAGCCCACATGCCAAGCTTAAATAGCAAACGAAAAATGACAAAATTGTAATTATGGCCAAACAAAAGAAATATGGAATAAGATAACTATGACTAAAATCTAGCCTAAGGATCTAGAATAAAATCGTTACTAAAGATAAACATTACCATAAAATAAAATTAACCAAAAATGAAAGAGTTAACAAAAATTGACGTTTCGGATGTAAAAATAGCTGATTTTGGGGTTGACAAGGGGTCCACCAGGTGAAGCATTGTGACCAAGACGAGTGCGCCAAATAGAGCTTTCCGAATTGGGGTCATATGCATGATTCTGACACCTATAGCCAAAGTTATAGTTAAAATACGGGTATCATCCATTTCTCCTCGCTTAACCAACAGATAAGTCTCCTCGCCCCAAATCTGTCACTTCTTGCCCAAATATTTATCTCTTCCCTCCAATTTTTTGCTAGTCTACCTTCTCAAAGTAGTCCAGTACTTTTAACATACAGTTGTTAGCTAAGCCTTATCAGCCTCGAATTCAGACTCGGATTCTCCTGCTTCAGCCTCCCCAGGTTGGAAAGAACTTGCCCTCGAGTTCACGCCATCTTCGACAAAGCAGAGGCTGAGGTGTTTGACGTTAAACACATCCAAAGTTCTCATATGATTGGGAAGACGTAGTCTATATGCATTGTCAGTTCATCCTTTGGAGAACTTCACAAGGTCCAATCTTCCTATCCTTCAACTTATTATACTCGCCAACAACCCAAACAAGATCTCCAACATCAAAAAGTACCTAGCAGCGAAAATTGTCGATGTGAACCTTGTACATTGCATTGCTCGCTTGAATTGCTTGTTTGACTTGGTTATGAACTTCCTGAAGGTGCTTTGCCATCTCCTAGGCCTTGAAGTTCAGGCAACCAATCCATGGTACAGGAACCAGATCAAAGATGCTCGATGAATTCTGACCATACACAACTTCAAATGGACTCAATCGGGTAGTTCGGTTCTTGGATTAGTTATAAGCAAACTATGATTGTGATAAGGCGAGGTCCCATTGTTTTGGCTTAGTACCTGCCAAACTTCTCAGGAGGTTTCTCGAACTTCGATTCACCACCTCAATTTGCCTATTCGTTTGAGGGTGGTAGGCACTACTAAAGTTTAGTTTCGTTATGAACTTTTAACTCTTCAAGAAATTACTCATAAACTTCTTATCTCGGTCTAAGGTGATAGACCGAGGAACACCATGCAGGCAAGCAATCTCCTTGAAATAAAGGTGGGTGATCCGGGTGGAGACCATGGTCTTTCTTCAAGCTACAAAATAGGCCATCTTTGAAAATCGATCGGCCACAACGAAGATTGAATCCATGGCGCGTTTGGTCCTGGGTAAGCCTAAGACAAAATCCATACTGACATCAAGTCACAGACCATCAGGAACAGGTAATGGAGTGTAAAGGCCAGCATTGGTGAGGATTCACTTCGCTCTCTGGCACACAAAATATCTTGCCACATATCATGCCAAGTCACTGGTCAACTTGGGGCCGTAGTAATCTGCAGCGATTAAAGCCAAAGTCTTTTCTCTCCCAAAGTGCCCCTCGCCATGTGATTTCTGTATAATGTGCTCTCTCAAGTAATAGTCTGGGATACACAATTATAGGCGATGGAATAAAAATTCATCGTGCAAAAGAAAACCACTTCGCCTTCCCTCAGTTACTTCCTTAAGAATCTTTCAAAAGGATGGATCTTCGGTGTACAAATCCCTAAAAGTGTTAAAGTCCGCCACTCTAGTACTAATGGTGGTGAGGAGTTCCACTCGTAGGCTTAAAGCATCTGCAACCCAGTTCAAGCTCTCTGATTGGTGCCTCATCAAGAATGTGAACTCTTGCAGATAGACGACCCACTTGGCATGTCGTATGCTCAGCTTGTGTTGCTCATTGATGTACTTTAATGCCTAATATCAGTAATCAAAATGAACTCCTTATGTACAAATAATGTCGCCAATGTTTCAAGGACTGTACAACGGCGTAGAACTCCAAGTCCTACGTGGAGTAGTTTTTCTTCGATCCTAACAATTTCTCAATGAAAAATGCAACAGGTCATCCTTCTTGACTTAGGACGCCACCAATACCCACTCTAGAAGCATCGTAATTCACCTTGAAGATCTTCTCAAAATCAAGGAGTGCCAAAACTGGTGCTTCAATCATCTTCTGCTTAACTAGCTGGAAACTGGTCTCTACTTTCTCGGACCACTGGAATGTCTAAGATTGTGGATGAATTGTCTAGAAAAGGAGGCCAATCCGTGGAAGCTCTATGCATCGTGTAGGGTCTTGGGGGTTGGCCACTCTAAAATGGCTTGCACTTTGGATTAATCGAAGTGGACACCATATGTAGAGACGACAAGTCCAAGGAATGTAACAGAAGTGGCGAAAAAGGAGCAATTTTTCTTCTTGATAAACAGACACTCCTTTCATAATATCTTGAAAACATCTTTGAGGTGTTCTACATGTGCCTCCCACATTGGACGGTAAATGAAGATATCATCAAAGTAGACAACGACAAACTTTCCTATAAACAGCCGCAGTACCTGATGTTTAAATCTCATAAACGTACCGGGTGCGTTTGATAGCCCAAAGGGCATGACCAACCACTCATAGAGACCATGTTGCATCTTGAATATCTTCCACTCGTCGTCAGGGCATATTCGGATATGGTGATACCCGTTTTTAAGATCAATTTTGGAAAAGATCTTAGAGCCTGACAACTGATCCAGCACATTGTCCAGGGGGAATTGGGAATCTGTACTTCACAGTGATTTTGTTAATTGCTCTGATGTCCATGCACATGTGCCATGAACCATCTTTCTTTGGTACCAAGAGGGCAAGAAGTGCACATGGGTTCATACTCTCACGGATGTAGTCCTTCTCTGACAATTCCAACACTTAGCATTGTAATTCTTCTAATTCCTTAGGGCTAAGGCGATGTGCTACCCTGCTGGGTAAACTAGATCCTGGCACCAAGTTAATCTGGTGTTGTATATCACTCATGGGTGAAAGGCCAGGGGAAAGGTCTTCCGACATTAGATCTACAAACTCAGATAGTATCCGCTGAACTTCTTGCAGTATCTCATGGTCCATCTCACCATGGTCGTCACATGGCAACAAGGCAAACACCATGCCTTCTTTCTTTGCCTCCTCCAAGAATCTAGCCTTTGATAGAAGAGCGTTTCCCTTTTCACCCTCAGGGACAGAAGTAGCTCCCTCCCTACGAGGTTCTAAGGTGACCTTCTTTTCCCTTTAACACTAAGGGAATAGGTGTTTTTACGCCCATCGTGAATCACGCTTTGATCATACTACCACGACCTACCTAGCAATAAATGGCAAGCATCCATGGATACCACGTCACACCACGTGTTGTCAAAATACTTCTGACCAATCACAAAGGAGACCAAACATCGTTGGTCAACGGTGGCTTCACTGCCCTTCTTCAGCCACAATAGTTTGTACAGCTTTGGCTGCTGGTCTATCTTGAGTTGCAGCTTTTGAACTGCTTCCTTGGAGACCACGTTCTCACAAATACCACAATCTATGATTAGTTCGCACACTTTCTCAAAAATAGTGCAGGTAGTGTGAAAGATATTAGTTCTCAACCAATCTTCACCCAACTCCTCCTTGGGAGTTAGTAAACTCTTCCTGACAACAAGGGTCTCATTACCATCTCCATGTAAGGCATCCCCTTCCTCACCACCTTAATCATAAATCGGTTCACCCATGCTTTCAACATCCTCTGTGTCATTCTCATTGATCAGGAGGTTTTTCCCCTTCTGGGTGGTAGACTTTCCCCATTCTGTCACCCTATGACCGAGCTCCCCATATCTGAAGCACCAAATATTGGCATTTGAATTCTAATCTTAAGTGTGTCATGGAGTAGGGTGAGTCTCATGCAGACGGACCCCCCGTGTGTTCTGGTTGCCCCATGGCGCAGGTTGCCTGGTTTGCTATATCTCCACGACTAGAGCCTGTTTATAGGCTTCAAAAACGTCCAAAGAGAGTGAAGGCTGAGGACATCCTGTAAGGGTTGCCGCAAACCACCCAAATGCTACCAATTGCTCTTCAGTTTCGGAAAGATCATTATGGGCCACCAACTAATAGAACTCCCCGGTGTACTCATCAAAGGATTTCATTCCCTGCCTCAACGTGTGATGTTGCTAAAACAAGGTTTGAGTATATCCGAAGGGTAAAAAATGACCCTTCATCTTTTTCTTCATCTTCTCCCAGTTGCCAATCTTGGCTTTACCCTATTGCTCTCGAGACCGCTTCAACTTCTCCCACCAAGCAGACACTCGGCCCTTTAGTTTGATGGTGACTAATTTCACCTTCATACAATCTGGGACATCCTTGTATTCAAAGATACGTTCCACTTCGTGCAACCAATCGATGAAGCCCTACGCTTGCAAAGTACCTGAAAATTTTGGTTAATCCACTCTGAAGCCTAGGTCTCCACCTCGTTCATCCCTACCACCGTACTCTCGGAAAGGAGCATGATTGTGATACAAGTTCTCAAAACTGGATTCAAACTCTTGATCATAAGTTTGGCCTTCTAGGTTTTACGCCTCTAGTCGCTGGGATAATTCTACAATTTTCCTTTACAAATCTGCAATCATCGCGTTCTGTACGTTACGATTGTGGGGAGGGACTTCCTCATTCGAAACTTGTCCACATCGACCATGACCTCTACCACCAGCTATGAAAAGTGACGATAGTTCACCCCAAGAAAATGCTAAAGCTCTTATGCCAACTAACGCTGAATCAGAATAGAAGGTTATTATGATGGCTAGTTAGACAACGGAAGCTAGAGATTGAGATTGAGAAAAATCACAAACAGAGAGAAACTCTAAAATTAGGATTTTACTATAAAATAAATCAATCCTCCCTTCTGAAGCCTATAAGCCAGGCTTAAATAACTAACGAAAAATGGTAAAACTGTAATTATGGCCAAACAATAGAAATATGAAAGATAACTATGACTAAAATCTAACTTAAGAATTCAGAATAAAATCGTTATTAAAGATAAACATTACCATAAAAGAAAATTAACGAAGAATGAAAGAGTTAACTAAAATTGATACTTCAGAGGTAAAAATGGTTGATTTTGGGGTCGACAAGGGCCCACTAGGCAAAGTATTGTACCCAAAATGTGCGTACCGAATAGAGCTTTCTGGATTGGGTCATATATGCGATTCTAACACCTATAGCCAAAGTTATAGTTAAAATACAAGTGTTGCCCATTTCTCCTCATGCAACCAAGAGATAAGTCTCCTCGCCCCAAATCTGTCGCTTCTCACCCAAATCCTTATCTCTTTCTGCCAGTTTTGCGTTAGTCTACATTCTCAAAGTAATCTAGTGCTTTTAATAATGTCGCATCTGTCAGCTGAGCTTCATCGGCCTCAAATTCACACTCGAATCCCCATGCACAGAAAAAATTGTTTGGAGTAGATGAGCTGATCTTTTTATTTTTTCAAAGTCAAACAAAAAAAATTTATCCTTTCTCGATAGCCAAGCCATAGCATCGCTTCTTGGTAGCCATAGCATCGTTTTTGTTCCTTGTAATAATTCTCCATAGTTGATTATCATTTGTTTTCCATTACTTACTATCTTGGTAATTTTCTTTGTGTAAAAAAAGGGTCTTAAAAAGTTGTGTTCCTTGAAACAATTTTCTTTGTACTTATGCCATAGCATTTTACAGTAATTTGTGTTCCTTGAAATTTCAAATGGAGCTAGGGTAGTTTTAAATTTGTATTAGAAGACATATATTTGATTGTTCCTTTGACATGCTGCAAAAACACACATGCATAATCGGGGGCTGGCTTCAATGCTTATGCTTATTATTTGGTTTTAGACTTTTTCTTTAGATATATTCTTGGATTTGATGGTTTGCTATTTGTTGTTTCCTTGGTTTTAGACTTTTTCTATTTGATGGTTTTCTTTATATATGTTCGTGGGTTTGATGGTTTGATTGGTAGTAGTTATTGAACTTCTTTGTTTTCATGCTTCAATGCATATGCTTATGCTGGCTTCAATGCTTATACTTATGTTTATTATTTGATTTGCTAATAGTACCCATTCGGAGTAGTAGTTATTAGGTTTGATCGTTTGCTGTTATTATGTAACGTCCGTCCTTGAGGTGAGTCTTTTTAAGAAATATTTTAGAAAATACGACGAGAATTACCGTTCGATTTAAAACATTTTACTGTCCTTCCCAGGATGCAAGACTCTTTGTTATAAAATAAAATGTGCTTTTATAATAAAAGAGGCTTGCGGGTTAAAAGAGTGGAAAATATAAATCTTTAAAATAAAAGGGCATTCATACATTTAAAACCCTCATGCCTAGACTTCCGTGCTCTTTTCCTTTGACCTTGTCCCTCCTGAGCATACTGCTCATTCAATTCCTGTGGGGGGAGGGGCACACATAAAAACTAAAATGAATTGAATACTCAGTAAGCATTACTTCATACAGTTAAAATATAGCAACATAGGTTTTCAGTCATGCATTCATCATTCCATACATACTATACGTACATAAATACATGCTTTCGTTCGCAAACATCAGTAGACGGGAGTTTTCTTCTTTAAACATGCTTTTCTTTTCTTTAAAACATTCCCCCGTCACTGCCTTCATTTCTTAAAGAATGTCATGCATTCATACATACTTTTCTTTTCACTTTCATAGGCCAGTGCACACTGTTAAACCCCGCGTGCTAGGTTTAGCGGCCCTATGGCCGATGGATTCGCCCGTGGCCATAGGCTGGAATCCCATTCCGTTAGGGATGCAGCACTGGATGCACTACCAGATACTACTACCCGGCATTGCAATCTGCCCATTCATTCATTTGGGTACCCCTTTCATTCATTCATGTGGCCGTTACATAGCTTCATACATTCATACATGCTCATGCATTTCTTTCTTTCTTTCTTTACATTCATTCATTCATGGCAGCTTTAGAAAGCTGTAGCTTTCATTCATTCTTTTGCATGAGCATGCCTTTCATTTCTTTTCTTTTCATTTCATGCTTTCATGAGAAAACGTCATTTTGTGAGAAAATGTCTTTTCGTGAGAAAACATTATTTTCGTAAGGAAACATTCATTTGTGAGAAAACGTAGTTTGGGGCGAGAGCCCAAAAAACATCTTTTCGTGCATTGTCTTTTCTTTGAAAATACATACAATAGATACTACGTATAGTCATCCATTCACATGCATACAATTAATATTTTTGGGTGCATGAACCGGGGCTGCCAAAGAGGGTCGTACATATACTTTAAAAACGTTACTCGTGCATTTACTTCTTCTTCGTAAAACGTTTGCCCTTCAAAAGGGAAAGCATTTCTTTTCTTTATTTTCCAAAAGGAAAAGCTTTTCATTTTTCTTTTTCTTATCTCTAGAAGAGTATGAACGTAATACTTATCTGGACTCCATGCTACTTTCATACCATACAATTCATTCATGCGCGTGTCAGATAGCAACCTACATGCATACATAACCTTGACGTTATTCTCTATCTAGTGCATAAGCAACTGACTAGAAATAGAGCTATGTTTTACTTATAACATTCTCCTTCTATCCCATTCTCTTTTACGTTCCTTACTATGATAAAACCCTTGGAGACCCATTACGGTCTCTACTTCCTTCAACCTTGATGTTCTACTTTGAGTGCTTACTCACTAAGGTGAAATAATGATTCACCTTAGGATTAAAATACTATGACCTTTGTCTCGTTCTTCTTATTAACCACATTTTGACTCATGACTTAGACCGACTAAGTCATGCACCCCATTCTTAGACAGTACCTTCGTCATTACCCTCATGTATCTTAGCTCACTCCACGTATACTCCATTCATGTCACTACACCACATCACTATAACGGTATACACGCCATATGGTGCAGCGTCTCATCACATGGAGTACACTCCACATGTACTCCATTTACCACACTACGCCACATCACCATTATGGCATACATGCCATATGGTGCATCGACTCACCACATGTAGTACACTCCATGTATACTTCATTCACAACACTACGACACTACGCCACATCACCATTATGGCATACACGCCATATGGTGCATCGACTCACGACATGGAGTACACTCCATATATACTCCATTCACAACACTACGCCACATCACCATTATGGCACACATGCCATATGGTGCATCGTCTCATCACATGGGGTACACTCCACGTGTACTCCATCCACGGCACTACACCACATCACCATTATGGCATACATGCCATATGGTGTATCGTTCCACCACATGGAGTACACTCTACGTGTACTCCATCCACGGCACTACGCTACATCGCTACTACCGCACATAAACCACAACCACACTTCATAGCACAGTCCACAACACTACACAGCACACTTCCCAACTACGCCCAGCACTTCACATCACAATCCACACCACCATACTACACAGCGAAGCCTATAATACTAGCAGCACAATCCACAACCTAGTCAACTAGCTAATATCTAACATAAATAGCGAGGGATAGAGAATTATACCATCGATGGGATAACCCGTGCATCGCTCATTGACCGTCACAGCGGTAACGCCGGAGGAACGTACTGGGTGGCTACACCGCGTACAGTGACTATTTAGGCATTTGGATAGCTAGGTGTGGTCTTGGAAGGGCCTAAGGTGGCCTTGATGATGATGAAAATGAGCGTATCATGGTGGATCTAGCAGTGTACAATGGCGGTCATGACTGTCCATCACGTGCAGTGATTACCCACCATATAAAGTGATGGTTTAGGCTTGGGCTAGGCTAGGGGAGGTTGCTGGTGGAGCCGTGGAGGCTCGGTGGTGGTCATGCGGCGGTCCATGGTGGTGGAAGGAGGACTGGCCATGCACTGTGAGGGAGGAGAAGCCATGGGAGAGTGAGAGAGAGAGTGAGGAGCCATAGGTGGCAAATCGGGGCCGTGGGTGGTTCGATTGGCTTCGTGGTGGCCTGAGGGTGTCTGAGAGGGCGGTCACTCGCCATGGGTGGCTGCGTACAGTGGCAGATTGAGCTTAACCCGTGAGTGAGAGAGAGGAACACCGGGAGGTGGAGGAGAGGGCTACCGGTCATGGGTCTACGGGAGGAGGAAGGGGGAAACCTGGGGAGTCTCATGGTGGTGTTCGGTGGCTAAGATGGCCGCGCACGGCTGCGCTAGGGGGCTACACAGTGAATCTGTGCGTGAGAGAGCTATGTGCGTGCATGAGTAGCTATCGGCTGGGAGATGGAGGCTAGGCTTGCTGGAGGAGGCCAATCGGTGGCAGAGGAAGCTGCCGTGGGAGTGGTGGCACAGGAGAACGGTGCACGGCGACACTGGGAGCATTAAGCCCATTCGGGCTGTGCATAGCCGAGGGAGATGAGGGGCGAGCGTGGGGGAGAAAGGTCGGTATGGATGAGCTCGTCGGAGGGAGAGGAGGCCAGTCGAAGGGGCGGTGAGGCTCACCGGCGCACGGCGGCGTCGGGCTAGGGCTGGAGCCGTTTAGTGTGGGTGCTGCGTACTGGGCACACCGAATGGCTGGGGAAAAGTGAGGGAGAAGAGAGAGGGGGCTGGGGTTTTATCCTAAAACCCGACGTCTGGGGGTCTATAAAATGATCTAACGGTGACCCTTAAATACTAATTTGAAAATGCGTAAAAGATAACTTAATTAAAAGCACTGAAAGGAATTAAGATAGAATATTATTTAAAATAATATTCCTTCATCATTTATAAAATGATGAAGTCTCACTTAAAATATTTAATAGAATAAAACTATTAAATTAATATAAAGATTCCATCATTATTTAGATCACGTAATATTTTAAATAACTAGAATCATTTATATAAAATGATTCCCACAATTATAATATTTTTGGAGCTCTTCAAATATATTATAATTGAGTTATTTAAAATATTCTTTATTTAAATAATAATAGGAATCTTCCATTTAAAATACGCATAACTTTAAAATACAAAACTAGCTTTATAAATTACATAGTATCTTTTAAAACATGCCATCGGGGTCTAGCACGCATAACGGGGCTCTTAGACACTAAAGAGAAGTGGACAGACTACTGCATCTGACGTAATTATTTACGTCAGAAGGAAGGAAGAAGTAGGGTATTACATATTATACTTGGATTTTTTGGGTTCATGACTTTAGAGCTCATATATTTGCATGCAAACCAAACATAATAGCAATGTGCTTTTTATGTGCTTTTATGAATAGCAAGTGCTTCTAGGGCCACTTTTGACCACATGGAGACTGCTCATATTTTCAGCAAGTGCTTGTATGAATACAAATATGCTTTTAAAGATTACATATTTTCTTTAATTGTATTCATTTGCTCTACTATGAAAGATTATGTATTTCCTTTATGTGTATCAAACACATTTCAATACTTTCTAATATTCAATGAACATTTTTATCAATGGTTACTTACGAAACTCCTCCACTAGAGTTGGCATGGATTCCGACATGGAGCTCAGATAACGAGTGCGTTGATGTAGTACCTGATAATGATGAAGATAAAAATGACACCATTGAAGAACCTAAGGTCAAAATGTCATTTTCATTTGAGGAAGAGGTTCGGTCTTACTATATGAAGTATGCTAAGCATACAGGATTTGGGGTGCATAGAAGGAATTCTAGACAAGGAGAAGATGGGAAGATCAGATGGTTTACATCGGTATCTGCGTGACAAGGCACAACAAAGACTCAGGCTACTGATGTTCTCAAGCCAAGTCAAATAGAGAAGAAAGAGTATAAGGCTAGGATTAATGCCATTGTAAATGATGAAGGCGGATTGGGGTGCCAACATACGTTAAAGACACATTTTGAGTTGTAATGTCAGCTACACAATTGAGTGAAAAGCATGAATGCATTTTTCAATGACTACATTAACTCTAGGACCACACTAAAACAATTTGTAGATCAATATGATGCAACCCTTTGGAAGAAGGTAGAGAATGAAGCTCTTGCTGACTTTACATCGTTTAACACCAAGATTACTTGCATCAATCACTATCATATTGAGAAGCAGTTTCAAAAAGCATACACAATTGCAAAGTTCAAAGAAAAATGAATTTCAAAGATTTTTATATTTGAGTTTTTGGGATGTGAGGGTGTAACACCCCGCTCCCTCACAGTTAAGAATAAAGTCAATTTTAAAATTTCTCAAAAATCGGAGTGCTACTTCTAACCTTGATTTTAAAATATTTTCTTATAATTGTACAAGATACAAAGATTTCATATAATAAATACAATCATTCTTTAATAAAAATACTGAAATGAGAGAGCGATGAAGCACTTATTAAAACTTCTCAAAGTCCATGTCATAAAAATCATAACTTCAAATCTTTATACATGATCTAGGCCACTGTCATGCTTCCCTAAACTAAGTCCCATCATGTAGCTCTACCTTCATAAATTTTCTGACCTGGGGTGGTTCAAAAACATAAAACAACAAAAATAAGTCGATGACTTAGTAAGAAACTCATCATAACGTAAACATACTTAATATAAGGTATTTCATAAAATATTTCATGCTGAGAATTAAAATCATGATCATTCATACGTATGTTTAAGACATGCATGACTTATCTTGACTTATCTAACTTATCTTACTTATCATACTAGCCCACACACTTAATCTTGTGTGCAAAGTTGTGCACCGACTCCATATCCCGCAGCTGCAAGGGGAGCGCTAATAGTATTCTAACATATTATGGTGGATCACGCTTAGGTCTGTGGCTTGCAAGTCCACCCATAAATCGCATAAGTATCATGCATCTAAATGGTCATCTTATTAACTGCTCTGAACTTATATTACACTTGACCTTGTGAAAGCTTACGTGACTTATGCAATGTGAGATGCATATTACATACATACTATAATATACGGAATGAAATATGATGAAAGAAGCACTTGCAAATATCATGACATACGTGGTACATAAACACTGGCTTTCAAAGAACTGGCTTTAATAATAATATATATAACTAGCTAACGTATACTAATCCTAATTTATAATCAAACTACTTACCACATAGTGTTGCTTCCTAAAGTTTTAGACATAAAATTGATCACAGTGCAGCGGAGGGACGACGGTGGTTGTGAGTAGCAGGAAGGAAGAGACGATGGTGGCCTTGCCATGTTTCATGGTGGGGGAGATGAGGTTGCAGCATGCTAAAGGTAAAAAGAGAGCTAAAAACAAAAAAGCATAGGCTTGAAGAGGTAGCTACACATACAGTACATAGGATTCTATTTATAGGATTTTATACTATGCGAGTGATAGTATGTGTTGGGTTTAGGAATTTTAAGGTGAAGAGGATTCTAAAATTGTAATCCTAGTGTGTTTAAAATTAAAAACATACTATAGTTGTTTAATAAATATATGATTGGGAGTGACTAAGATTGTGTAGGGAACATCAATCGGTGATGATTTTAAATTGAAATAAATTTCTAATATCTGATCTTTAAATTCTAAAATGAGTTTAACTTATTTAATAAATAATAAATGAGATTTAATCTAGATATTGAGCCTAATTAAAATTCATAATCAACCTCAATAATTTATTGCTCGTGGGCTTATTTAATATGACCCATTAAATATAATTTAGGCCCAATAAAAATTATAAATATTCTGACCTTAGAATTATTGGGCCGGGTCATTACAGAGGGTGCAAAATATACATACATAGTTGCCGATGAGATTAAAGTAAGTGATGAATTTATAAAACATGCAAATTTCATTGTCTCGCCTGATAAAGATCCCCTGGAGGTTAAATGCAGTTGTAAGTTGTTTAATTACAATGTGTTCAATTGTATTGTAGTCTAAAATTGTAGTTAGCTTTGTGGTGCACTTATTGGTTTGCTGTTATTTGTCTAAAATTACAGTCTGAAGCATTGTAGTCTAAAATTGTAGTTAGCTTTGTGGTGCACTGATTGGTTTGCTATTATTTGTCTAAAGTTGTAGTTTGAAGCATTGTGTGCTAACTTATATTTATATAATATAATTAATGCACTTTGAATAATAACCAAGTCAAATGACCTCAAACATCAGTAACCATGGATAGTACCTTGGTAGAGTATGTTATGGGCAACATGTCATTGATCCTGAAAAAAAGAAGCACCCAAGTAGAAAATAAGAAGGAAAAAAAATTTATTATGACCCTTCAACTCGTCAAACTGATAATATAATCCCAAACTTAGGCAACTAGATGGTAGTGCATGGACCCCTTGTGCTTACATATAAAGATCTCCTTGTGCTGATATGTTCCTACATATTTACATTTTGTACTAATTAGTTGCTAATCTTTTTCTACATTCTGTTTAGATCGTTTTCTGTTATTTGGATATGATAGTTGCTATTATTATACTTGGGTTTGCTGTTATTATACTTGGGTTTGCTGCTATTATAGGTTATTGGGTCTGAGACATTAATATTTTGTTTGTTTATGAATAGCAATGTTTGAGTCACTTAGTCGCAATAGCTCAAGCTCAAAAATCTAAGAGTTAGGTATCCAAGATGTTATTGTGTATGGAGCAAAATAAGGGACGATGATTTTTGGGATGCCAATACTATATGGTAAAACTTTGTATCATTGCCCTCTATTTCATGTGTTTGTAATCTTCTTTGCTAATATATATTGTTCAATTTTGCAAGCTAGGCATGCTTGCAGATTTTTTTATTGGTATGATTTTGAAATACAAATATATGCCTGAAAGACAATCAAACGATTACCACAATCGATTGATAGATCAAAAAGTGACTTCGAAAAGATACAAGCACCAATAAGCATCGAAACCACTTGAAATAGAGGCAGAGGGGCGCAAGAGAAAAGTAGAGAAGACAAGTTACGTTCTAACAATTTCATTGTTGTGGTTTTTTCTCTCTTTTTTTTGGAATACTTCTATCCACTAGTTGCATGGTTCAAAGGAAAATGTTAGTCATTTCATGCTCTAATAGCTGTTATGGATTGATGCAAGTTGATGATGTAATGGAGCTGTCTTTTTGTGATGTATTTATAAAAGACAAGTTTGTGACTTGTATTAGAAAAGCTTGTAATGTGATTTGTAATCTGATATACTTATCAATAAGAAAAAATTTGTAATCAGATATACTCTTTTTCAGCAAATGTTCCACAAATGATATTTTCAGCAACTGCTCTTGTATATAATCTGATATTTTCAGCGTCTCCTCTAGCATATAATTTGATATTTTCAAGAGCTCATGCTCTAGCATATAATTATCTGATATTTTCAGCAACTGCTCTACCAAGATAGTAAGTAATGGAAAGCAAACGATAAACAACTATGGAAAACTATTACAAGGAACACGTACAAGAGATGCTATGGCTTGGCTACCAAGAAAAAAAAAATTTATTTCATCTACTCCCAACAATATAACCAAACTCCAATGGAATTGTTACTAGAGGGACGGAATCACAGCTGGTATGTTGGCAATAAACAGCTAGCTAGAGGGCGAGGCGAAGCAGTTAGAAGGCTAGATGGAATCACAGCCGGTACTTTTGGACCGAATTGTTAGACAAAGCATTCATGAAGATCCCAAAACTGGTGCTGCTATTCATGGACCTTCCAAAACAGAAGCAACAACACAATCGTCTCCTTAATCTAATCCGAAATCAACGTGATGTGCTTTTTTGTTTTTCCCTTGTTTTGATATTCCCTTGTATTTCCATCGGATACATTACCATATATATGTTTGTAAAGTTGTACATTCTCATATTTAGCTTTGTAAAGTCGTATCTTGTAAAGAGCTAGTGCAATATTTAAATGAATTGATGCAGAGGTAAAAGGCAAGTTGGCCTCTCAATTATTTCCTATTTTCCATATACTCTGTTTTATTACATGGTATCAGCCAGTCAAGGCTAACGCCCAATACAAAAGATCCTACAACCTTGTTTCCGCAACTCCATCTCCACAAAATCCAATGGCCTCTTCCCTGCAACATACCCCTCAATTTCCGAAATTGGATGGCCCCAATTACCTTACTTGGCGGATCCAATTTCTGGTGTTTTTGAAGAGTCATGACATGGTTGGCCTAGTTGATGGCACCAAACCTGCCCCAGCAAAGACTCTGCCCGATGACTCCCCCAATCCGGAGTACACACGCTGGTTTAAACAAGACAACAGCGTTCTCAGTTGGCTCTATGCCTCCATTGTGGAGAAACTTGTCTCCATAGTCCTCAACCTAGAGACCTCAAAACAGGTCTAGGACTCCCTTCAAGCCCGCTTCTCATCCACATCGCGATCCCGAATCACTTTCCTCAAATGGCAACTTCAAACAATTTCCCAAGGTAATCGCTCCTGCCTTTCTTACATTGAAGAGGCCAAGCTTCTTTCCGATCAATTGTCCACTGCGGGTAAACCTGTGGATGAACAAGATCTCATCACTTATCTCTTGAGTGGGCTCAAGCCGCAATTCATGCCATTTGTAACTGTCTTTACTTTCGCAACAAGAGACAAAGAGCTTTCTCTGGATGACTTTCAAACTGAAATTCTAAGCTTCGAGATGTTAATGGACTCTTCCTCTTCCTCGGTACCTGCTGAGACAAGTTTTGCCTTTGCGGCAACCAATTCCAAACCAGTACCCGTAAGGAGAAACAAAGCACCTGGCTTTTCATCACCAGCCCGTTTGCCCAATCGCCCCCCAGCTGCTATGGGCTCCTCCAACAATAAGCCCGATGCACAACACTCCACTGACAATCAGCCCATTTGTCAAATCTGTGACAAAAAGGGTCACAAGGCCGTTGATTGCTATAACATATTTAATTTTTCTTATCAAGGTCATTTACCACCATCGGACCTTGCTGCTATGGCTGCTGAAGGCAACGCCTCTTATGCTCAACATGTGTGGTATGCAGACAGTGGGGCCAATGCACACATTACCAGTAACGCGAAAAATCTCACCAACTCACAGCCCTATGAAGGAGAAGAAACCATTACAGTTGGAAATGGCTCAGGTTTGGTGATACAAAATATGGGTACCACTTCTCTCACCACCAATCATTCTAATTTTACTCTCTCCAATGTTCTTCATTGTCCAAATGCTTCCTCAAATTTAATTTCTATCAATCGTTTTTGCTTGGATAATGATTGTTATTTCATACTAACTGGAAATGATTTTTCGGTGAAGGAGAACAACACGGGGCGACTTCTACTCCAAGGGCAAGTTAAGAATGGACTCTATCCAATTGCAGAAAATAAAAATTCTTCCAATAAAATTTCTTGCTTTGCAGCCAATCTCGGTGTGTCTACCACTCTCAACACTTGGCATGATCGACTCGGCCACCCGTCTCAAGCTGTTTTAAATCAGTTATTTCGGTCCAAATATTTAGATGTTTCCAATTCCAGTAACTTAGAGTTTTGTTCGTCATGTCCTTTAGGGAAATCTAAACAATTACCCTTTAGTGACTCGACTCGCCTATCCTCTATGCCTTTAGCACTTATTCATTCCGATGTATGGACATCTCCTATGTATTCGGTTGGTGGAGCAAAATATTATGTGATTTTTATTGATAATTTTTCTCGCTTCACTTGGTTGTATCCCATTAAGTTTAAAAATGAGGTCATTGCTATTTTTAAACAATTCAAGGCTCTTGTGGAAAATGTATTTTCTTGTAAAATTCAACAGTTACAAACTGATAATGGTGGCGAATTCACGTCCACCTCTTTTAAATCTTTTTTACAAGAAAATGGCATATTTCATCGCTTAACATGTCCTCATACATCTCAACAAAATGGGATTGCTGAAAGAAAACATCGTCATATTATTGAGACCGGGTTAACTCTTTTAGCTCGATCTCACCTACCGAATACATATGGGGCCGATGCTTTCCTCACATCTGTTTATCTCATAAATCGTCTCCCAACAAAAGTACTACATCACTTAACTCCTTTTTACATGCTTCACAAAAAAATTCCAAAATTTTCACATTTAAAAATTTTTGGCTCGGCTTGTTATCCTCTACTAAGGCCCTATGAAGACCACAAACTTTCTTTCCGCAATAAGGAGTGTATATTTGTCGGCTATGCTAGTCAACAAAGAGGATATCGATGTCTTGATTACAAAACTGGCCGTGTATACGTGTCCCGCAATGTTGTCTTCAATGAATCTGAATTTCCTGCAACACGTGGAGTCCTCTCTTCTCCTACCTTGCCGAGTGATGTTTCCCCAGTTATGTTCACTTCCCTTCCAGTTGTTCCCTCTTCGACTCTACCCCCATCTCCCACATCTGAAATAGACCAAACAAACCACCAAATTCCTGACTCTTCTCACCACATCGAGCAAGATCTTCCCAGCCAAAACCATTCTCCTACGCCTAATCCACTCCTGAACCACAACGAACCGACTGGAATTCCACCAACCCTAACCCACAATGACCCGATCGAAATCCCACCCCCTGTGCCACCAACCCCGTCCATACCCACCAACACAAACCCAGACCAACACCGCGTCACAACTCGTTCCATGACTGGGAACTCCAAACCCAAATCATTTCCTGATTTTACCATGTATTCGACCCGTCATCCTCTGCAGGTACTCTCAATGGTGGTCACCGAAACTGAGCCTTCCACATACACACAGGCAGCTTCTTCTCCCGAATGGCGTGCTGCGATGGGCCGTGAGTTTGACGCGTTAATGGTCAACGGCACTTGGTCCCTCTGTCCTCGCCCATCTGGTAAGCATGTGGTTCGGAATAAATGGGTCTTCAAGATAAAAAGACTCTCAGATGGTAGTATTGAGTGCTATAAAGCGCGTTTAGTTGCCAAGGGTTTTGATCAGCAGTATGGTATTGATTATGGTGAAACGTTTTCACCCGTTGTGAAACACACCACAGTTCGAATGATTCTTGCTTTAGCAGTGTCGTTTAATTGGAATATTCGTCAATTAGATATCTCTAATGCATTTCTACATGGCTTCCTAGATGAGGATGTTTTTATGGAGCAACCCAAGGGGTTTGTTGATGAAAATTACCCGGATTATGTGTGTAGATTACACAAATCACTGTACGGACTAAAACAAGCACCGCGTGCTTGGTTTAGACGTCTCTCCCAGTCTCTATTGGAATACGGTTTCATTGAATCAACTGCTGATTATTCCCTCTTTATTTATGACACTGAATCTGTGAAGATATATGTATTGATTTACGTTGATGATATTCTAGTAACTGGTTCAAGCAAGGCTGCAATTGATTCTTTCATTTCATCACTCAGTGATTCATTTCTTGTTAAAGATTTGGGTGAGCTAAGTTTTTTCCTAGGTGTCCATGCAAGTCGTGATCAAAATGGGCTACACCTTCGGCAAACACGGTATATCACAGAACTACTTGACAACACAAAAATGGGTGGTGCTAAACCTTTAAACTGTCCAACCACATCAGGACCGAAGCTTTCCTCAGAAGAAGGAGACTTATTGTCTGATCCAACTGAATATCACCGAGTGGTAGGGGCTCTTCAATATTGTACGATCTCACGCCCAGACATTGCGTATGCTGTGAACCAATTGTGCCAGTTTATGCACAATCCTCGTGAGCCACACTGGACAGCCGTCAAACGTGTACTTCGGTATCTCAAGGGAAGTATTGATTATGGTCTTTATTTCTCATCTGGTGCTATTCATTTAAATGCTTACTGTGACTCTGATTGGGCCGGTAATCCGGATGACTGCCGTAGCACAACTGGTTATGGCATCTTTCTCGGACCAAATCTAATCACTTGGACAGCAAAGAAGCAACGCATTGTATCCAAAAGTAGCACAGAGGCCGAGTATTGCAGTGTAGCAATTGCTACAGCTGAACTGTATTGGATACGTATGCTACTTAAGGAACTTGGTGTTTCACTCCCATCTACTCCAACAATTTGGTGTGATAATATTGGAGCCATTGCCTTAGCATCCAACCCGGTATTTCATGCTCGTACCAAACATGTCGAAGTTGACTACCACTTCATCCGAGAAAAAGTTCTCAACAAAGACATTCAAGTGTAGCACATTTCTACACAGGATCAGATTGGTGATATCTTCACCAAGGGTCAAACTGCTCCTCGGTTTGCTTTTCTAAGATCCAAATTAATGGTCATTTTGATCCCCATTAATTTGAGGGGGGGTGTTAGACAAAGCATTCATGAAGATCCCAAAACTGGTGCTGCTATTCATAGACCTTCCAAAACAGAAGCAACAACACAATCGTCTCCTCAATCTAATCCGAAATCAACGTGATGTGCTTTCTTGTTTTTCCCTTGTTTTGATATTCCCTTGTATTTCCATCGGATACATTACCATATATATGTTTGTAAAGTTGTACATTCCCATATTTAGCTTTGTAAAGTCGTATCCTATAAAGAGCTAGTGCAATATTTAAATGAATTGATGCAGAGGTAAAAGGCAAGTTGGCCTCTCAATTATTTCCTATTTTCCATATACTCTGTTTTATTACACGAATCACATATGGTACCTGGGTGGAATCACAGTCGGTACACCTAGAGGGCGAGGCGAAGCAGCTGTAGTTGAGGCGGCCTGAAAATATGGACGGAATCACACAGCATTGGGTGAGGACGGAATCACACAGTGTTGTGCGATGGATGTTCCCCTTGGTCATGGGTGGACAAATATTGAGTAGCTCCATGGTGAGTTGGTGAACCAAAACTCTAGAGACATTATATCGTAGAGTTCGATAATATAAGGGTTTTGCTATACAACTTCCCAATACTCCACACTCTACCATTTTTTTAAATTTTTATTATTTTTTAATAATTTTTTAAAATTTTTTTTGAGTTTTTTCTTTTTAAATTATTTTAAATTTTCTATTCATTATTTATATAATAAATATTTAATAAAAAAAATATGAAATGTAAAGTGTTGGGAGGTTGAAAAAATTTATTGATAATATAATAAACCTCCGATGAGAAGATGAAAAGGAGAGAGGTCGAAAATTAATTAACTAATTAATGGGTCCCCTGTCTGTTTGAAATTACTATATATGGTTGATTTAGCACCTATCTTGATCCGGGCCCACGGAAGATTCTTCCAACATAAAAAGAGCGACAAAGTTCAAACACCTCAAAGTTCAGAACTCCAAGAGAACACATCAAAGAATGCTTCTCCTCCCTTTTAACTCGTCTCCAAGTCTCCAACTGCTATATTATTGTATAATACTCAAAGTCCATCCTCTCTACCAAACCAACACAACAGACACAGCATCTTCAACTTCTTGTCTGCTTCAAAATGAGCTTCAGAGATCTTGAGGCCGGTAGGCCACCACGACACCAACAGCGACAACAGCAGCAAGACCCTTCGCAGGCCTTGGCTTCTGGGATTTTCCAAATCAACACCGCCGTGTCTTCCTTCTCTCGCCTTGTCAATTCCCTTGGCACTCCCAAGGACACCCTCGAACTCCGTGAGCGGCTGTGAGTATTTTCTCGTTCTCATAAGCTCTTTCATATGCTTTCTTTTATCTTGGTCTGGTATGTGTCTTATGGTTCTTTTATTAGAATAAACGATGATCCAACTTCTGGGTTTGCGTTTTCTGAATTTCAACGATTCATGTCTTCTTTTTTCTCGTATTTTAATGATTGAGAATCCATTGGCGTGCATACGATCGTGCTATAAGTCATTGTTTTCTTTCTTTCTTTCTCCCTTTGCTTTGCTCGCTAGGTTGTCTAATTTTCTAGTGTTGCTCGGCATCAAAACAAGTTTCTACTTCTGTTTTTGGACTGTTTTTTAACTTATGTTGACTGAAATATGCATTGTTGATCAGTTAAAGCGTGCTGCTTAGGATTGAAGGTAAACTAAACAGGAATACAAAAAAGTACTTGTACATTGTGCTGTAAATCCTTATTATTGCGTTGTTTGTCCTCTTGGGACTTAAAAGGATGCCCTTGATCTACACGAAAAACTATGAATTTTTTTAATTTTTGGGTCTCAAGATGAAATGAGAAAACTGTAAATAGTAATGAAATAGTTTTTGAATAATGAAATTGTTTGGGTTAAGATGTTTTATTGGATTTTGGAAAATGAGAGAAAAAAAATTGAATAAAAATATACTAAAGTTAAAATATTGTTATAATATAATTTTTTAATATTATTTTCGGTTTGGAATTTGTAAAGGTTGAATTGTTTTTTATGTTTTGTTTGAAAGTTTTGGAAAGTTGTAATGGTTAGGTAATGATTAGATGAAAAAAGTTGAATATTAGAAATTAAAAAGTATTCGTATTTGAGTGATATTTGGGAAGGAAATTACAAGAAATTTTGAGATGAGATGGTTTGTGTTCCCAAACAAGGGAGGCCTAAGAATTCTGTACAGTGTTTAAGGACAAAGAATTTGACTGCTTATGTACATTCCAAAAAGAAACAGAAAGAAAATTGATACAAGTGCTAATGTGCAGTTTTCTTTGATCTATGATGATATCACAAATTCTTTTTTTTTTTCTTTCATATATTTTAGTTTTTCACATCTTCTCAATCACCTTGTTAATATCTTGCTGCTCAGAGCTGGATGTTAAATAGTATAAGTTGTATTTTGTTGAAGCTATGTGGGAAAACAGCATTATAGGTTCATCTCTGTTTTCCTAGTTTCTTTTTCAATATATGGGCGGATGAATTCTGATCGATTTTATTTGGTAAGGATTAATAGTCTCGTTTTTTTCTTGTGGACATCTAAGTTTGCTTTCAATGTATTTGTGTTTCGCATCTTATTTATCACCTTGGATATCTAAATTTTGATTTCAAATGAATCCTTAGTCCTTAAATCACTGTAGGACATTCTTGCCTTCATAGGCTTGATCTTTTCGTCAAACTCTGATCATGGATCTGGAGATTTTCCCTAGCTACATTATGGTTTAACTGTGTTCCTTTTTAGGCAATTTCAAGTTCTGCTCATTTCCCATATGAACAATTATAACTGAGTCCTTTACGGAACTGACCTGTTGTGACTAGTTTGTGGAAGGGTCCCATAACTGGGGCTTGAAAAAAGAACTGTTTTTTTTTTTTTAAACTCAACACCAAGGATGTGGAGTTAAAAATATAATCACACTGAAATATGCCAAACTAATTGAAAAGCAAAATATGTTATTTTACTTGTTACTTCAACTTCTAGATAATTGTATTCATTGAGCATTGATCATAAAGCATAAATTTCTACCTCATAATAAAAAAAATTTCCTTCACAGAAAATAAAGATAGTTTCTTAGAATGGATATGAATTCAACTTGAAGCAGATATTTTACTATATATGAAATCTCTATTTTACTGGCGAGAGTAATTTCAACCTATGTTAATTCATTAAAGAATTGCGTAAAAGCTTTTAGGATACATGCTGTATCTTTCAGAAAGACTAATTTCCATTTTGATCCTTCTCTATCCTCATAGTCCACTAATAGCTGTTTCAATCTTTTTCCCCCTATCAGTTTGAGTGGTTGGTTGTTGTTAGATAACGTTTTTTCATTTATGGATCCAAGATAACAAGCTAATTAAAGCATATAAATTTACCTTTTCAACTGATCACCTTTTGAATGCCGTTCTCTCTTTTACAATTTTTCACTAGATAAACAAATCATTTAAAAAAATTTTAAATTAACAACAGTTTTAGTTTTAGCCGTTTTAAAAATCCCATTTGGTTTTTCTTAATGCAATCAAGTGGGAAGATTGCACCATCAATCTTGTTCTCACTGGTGTACACATTGGATTAACTTAACTGGCAGGCACAAGACAAGGTTACACATTGGGGTGTTGGTGAAAGATACTTCAGCTAAACTTAAACAGGCGGCTAGCAAAACTGACCAGCATTTGGAAGTTAGTGTAAGTTCATATCCAGTATAATTTTTAAAATTAACACTTCATCATTGAATCTCCCTCTCCCTCTCTCTATTGTTCTCTTGGATCTCCTCCTCTGCTCCTTTTCTAGTAAGTGGATCTTACAATTGTAGATTTTCTTTATTTTTTATCTATTGTTTTGTTTCTTTTGTTTCGGGGTGGGATGGAGATGGTTTTTATTTTCTTATGCCTTGAAATTCCCTCATTAAACTCCAGGCTGCCAAGAAGATCACTGATGCTAAGCTTGCAAAAGATTTCCAGTTGGTTCTTAGGGAATTTCAGAAGGTTCAAAGGCTTGCAGTTGAGAGGGAAACAACATATGCTCCTTTTGTCCCCAAAGAAGTTCTTCCATCAAGGTAATTTTATCTGGACAGCTTGATTAGTTCGACAAATTTATCTTTTAACTGTCCTTGGCCTATCTGGTATTGGCTTTTTTTCCCTGAAAAAGGATTTAGGACTATGAAAATGGTGTATTGAAACATAAATGAGTTTTGAGAAGATGGGAGAGTTGAAAAGGATGTTTTAATCTGTTTTCTGCTCCTTGGTAATGTTAATATTCTGTCACTGATTTACTCTGAAATGTTCACCTTTATTTTAGAAATTCAACCACATATGGGTACAAAGTCTTCATAATTTTGGGAACAAAAAATCAATAGTTCATATAGACATGAACAAGAGAGAGTAAATTGGGAAAGTAGTGTATTTTATCATGCATGTGAAAACATTTAACTCTTTTTTTTTATAAAACATTAAATGCTTTTAAACCTTAAGGATTTGAACTTGCAAAGGACCAACACATGGAACAAAGAGAGTAGTGACATATACAGGCCCAAATATGAATGTTTTGCATATCCAAAGAGTTAGTATAAACTGGTTATCCTCTGTTATTTTAAGAACTGCACGTGTATTTCATAAGAATGTCAGTTTGTTCCAATCCTGTAGATTTCACTAAAATTTACTGTTATGGGCTGAAAATTAGCAAAGTAATTATCCAGCCAATCACTATCAATTGCCAGATCTGGCACTGGTATAATTTGCTTCCACCTTTCTAGATCCATTTAAGTATATATTAGGAAGAGTATTTGCAATTCTGTTTGTGAGTGCTCTTCTATTATGGGATGAAAAGAGTGCCAGTGGTAATAGAATTCATAGGGATGCCAATTTCTTACCTGGCCATATATTTGATTTGCATGCCTTAAATTTGTTATATGAAAGTTATGATTTAGCAGTTAGCTTTGATCAAAATAGTTTACTTGCTTGCCTTAAATTTGATATATCATGATGCAGTTATGATGCCCATGAGCTGGATATAAGTTCATCCCGGACTCCCGAACAACGGGCTCTTCTTCTAGAATCCAAAAGGTCTGTATCGCTTGTCATAGCATGTTCTTTATACCCCTCTACATTCATTTGGTAATTTTGTTTGCCTTAGGAGAGTTTATTTCGGTATTTTGAAGATAAGGAGCGCTCATTGGAGGATATTAGATTGTTCTTTGTGAAAACTTTATTCCTTTGGGCGAATGCTGTAGATTTCAATGGCCTAGATTTTCATGATTTTCTTGTTTCTATTACTTCCTCCTAACTAGGTGTAAACTCTTGTATACCCCTATGTACTTGGACTATGCCTATTCTTATTAATATAATCGGTTACTTATCAAAAAAAAAGGAGAGTTTATTTCAGCATGCAATGCATTGGAAACCAAAAGCTGCCTTTTGTGGGTTTTTAGTCTTTTGTTAATTAGATTTCTGTTGAGGAAAAATGACTTCTTCCCCCCACATGCTCTTCTCCTGGTGAGGGCAAGACAGTGGTCTATGCTGTACTCAAATCCTAGTTACATAAAGAAAATGGGACATATAAAATGATTATTTTACATTAACTGTGAACATTTTCACAAGGATTATTGTTGAAGAAAAACCAACTGATGGTCTGTAGCTAGGAGATCCTTAAAACGATTAATTTTCTTGTTAATGCTCCTTGACTAATTAGGTGGGCATCCATTTCTAGAACACGGTGTAGGACAGACATACAACCTGCATTAATTGCTTATTAGTTAATTGTTGGGATGCTATTATTAACTGTGCAAACCTTGTTATGCAATGCTCATAACTTCTTTCTAGACCTCAGTACCCTGAGGTGTCATCTATGGGCCAGTGTTAGTTTAGAAAAGTTACTGGACAGTAAAAGGGGAAAATATTCATAGAAAAAGAAATAAAGGAGCAAAATCAATATCTTGTTCAAGCAGCATTAGTTGGATATACTCCTTGTAATAGAAAGGCCTTTACATGTATGTTGAGAGACAAAGATTGCCTTGTTTGATTACGCAATTCAGATGAAATGAGATGAGATGTTTTGTTGAAAATTGAATAAAATATTGTTATAATATTATTTTTGTTTTGGGATTTGATGTTACCAAACCAGCCCTAAAAATATTGGTACTTTATGTCCACAATAAGAATGAATTACTGAAGCCATGCTCCCCCCTCCCATCTCTCTTGTCATTCAACCAAAAAAAATGCAGAAAAATACAGACCACACCTATCTCTAAAGGGCATTCCTTTGTTTCTGTTTTGGATGGATAAACAAAAATCCTTCAGATTATAGCGTGTAGAGATTCCCTTTCATACTGGAGATTAAAAATCGTGCAACTTCAGTTTCCATTATACTATGTGCAGACAAGAGGTCGGACTGGTGGATGAGATTATATTTAATGAAGCCAGTATAGAAGAAATTGAGGTAAATGAGATTTTTAAGGATCTCGCTGTCCTGGTCCATGAACAAGGTGCAATGATTGGTAAGCCCTGTGTCAATAATTATATTTACACTAATTTTTTTTTTTTTAAGAGAAAAAGGTTTTCTCCATTAGTTATTTGAAAGCTCTGCATGCTTTATAATGAAAGTGCTAAACATGTCTTCCTCTTATCCTCTCAGACGACATTAGTTCTAACATTGAAAGATCCCATGCTGAAACCATACAAGCCACTTCACAACTTGCAAAGGCAGCCAAGACCCAGAAATCTGGTTCATCTCTGGTAAAATTTGATTGATGTGCTTGTCTTCTTTTTTTCCAATGTTTCTATGTTTTTCAAATATTATGGATAGAAAATGTGGATGCCAAATCATTGACTGCTAGGTTTCCGCTTTGCTGAGACCAAGATGTTTGTCACAATAAAAAGCTTACTTTCTGCAATGTGTCAGCTTAAATTCAAGAGACAAAATATTCTCAATACCTGGGATAGCATTGATTCTGTAAATGTTAGTTTCGATAAACGCTGTAAAAGGGAGGGTATATGTTGCCTTACCGTTGTATCGACCACTTGAACTCAATTGTGGTCAAGAAATGCTCTTAGGTATCTAGATCTGCATACTACTTTTGAGTTTTGATCTTTTGATCTTTTTTTCTTTTTTCTTTTTTTGTTTTTCATTGTGTCGTTAAAGACTTTGTATTGGTACATACCTGTTTCCACTCAATAGTGGGTAGATCAGGCTTAGAATATTTCGTTTCAAATTATATTTATATTTATCATTGTTTCAATCTTCTGTGACCTTAACCTCAGGTGGAAGACCAATCTAAGCCTTGTACTTTCATAATTAATTAAGAGATTCGAAAGTGGACTGACTGCTTATTGTCTAACAGTGATGGCAGCAAAGTTTTAATTGCGCTAACTGTTGTTCTTCATAGACTTTATTGTTGCTATTTCTTGAAATTGTAATATAGCTATTTCATGAGATTAGTTATGTTTGCTTCTGAGCTATACAATTTTTTGTTCAGACATATTGAGGCAAGTTATGTACACTGGTTGTAGTAGTGTGATATTAATTTCAAATTACCTTTTTTTTCCCTCCCTTTTGATGCATAAGTTTTGTATGCAGACGTGTTTGCTCTTGCTGATATTTGGAGTCGTTCTGCTCATCGTTATAGTAGTCATCGTTGCCTGAACAACAAATTAATTGTCTCAGATTGAGTTTGATTTTGAGATATGATCTCCTTGTAATGTCCTTGATAGCGTTCGCTAGCAAGCTGCTACTGCCTAACTTGTGCTGCTCTTGTCAACTCTAATCGCACACAGCTTATAAAAGGTACATATAATTTCCATAATGTAAAGTAGACCAATAATCGTACAGTCCAATTGTTTGGAGCTGACATCCTCTTTTCGAGGTTTTTTCTAGCAAATGATGTAAAATTGTCAAGGATTTCATTACACCATCAACAAAATCTGGAAATTCTACATCTCCTGCTCATTTGTCTATAAGTTAGTGTTTTCACATGTTCATTGTTGTACCAAGACTCGTAGAGTACTTGAATGTCTTCTGTTTCAAACTTTGGTGCAACTTAGTACACCAGATTTATGTATGTAAATAATATTTCTTGATGAATATATTGATTGATGTTTGTGAAACTGCATCTTAATGGGTAGAATTCATTGTTTGTGAATATATCTTAATGGGTGGCATAGAACAGAGAGTCTTGTAGTGCTCTGTTTGACATGCATCTTTCTATTTACAGATAACTGAGAGGCGGGTACACAAAAACTAAAGACTTTATAGGTGTACAAAATCATGAAGTTGAGATGATAATATATCTTCCGGTTCCCCAGTTTTGGCTGTGTTTAGTCTTTGTTATAGAGGGCTGATGACTATGGCTGAAAAGTAAGGGGTACTCTTGCATGAGACTAGAGAGAGTCCTATATTGAGAAAGGAGTCATGGAGAGGTACAAGGAAATAATGATGAATCTTAACTTTTTTTTTTAGAGGTGGCACGACCTGTAAAATAATTGTAAAATGGTATAGATGTATCATTATATTTCTTTTGTTTTTATCTTTTCAGGTATATAAACCATAAAAAATAATAATAAAAATAATAATTTTTCTAGTGACATTCAATATAAACTTAGAAAATAACCCTTTTAGGGTAGGATTTTAGTGCATTGGGGTCCTCTTCAATTCTCAACCTGAAGAAAATTTTTGCTGTGAAAAAGAAGAAAGTGGGAAACAGAAGAAAGGCAAAGGATCTAACGTCATCCCTCCATGTGACACGGCATATCCGAAGTTCAAATTTTTCCATCCAGTTATTCTCATTTTTTCTTTAAAATATTTTATTTCAGAGCCAAAAAAAATTAATAATAAAAACGGAAGCATCTGCATTTATTATTTCAAGTGGTAAATAGTTCAATAATGTACACAAACTTAACGCGCAAAGATGATGTCCATTTGACTTTTTCACTCCCACTACCCTGAACAATCTTATCCTCAAGAGATATGATTGAATGATGCAATCACGAGAGATAATAAAAATAATAATAATAAGAATGAAATATTAATATATTAAAAATAATCTCAATTTTGAATTTTTGTTTATTGAATTTTTGTGAAAGAAATTAATAATTTAGGATATTTTTCATATTTTTTCTTAGATTTAAAAATAATAGTATTTCTCGCATATAATGTTATTTAAAATAATAACAATTATCTTCATATTATTTTTCATGGTAATTTATAAAAATAAATCATAGTTGTTGGACTAATAATATTTTTCATTTTACAAAATGGAATTATTATTTTGATGTTCCAATTTATGCCTCAATTTATAATTGGTCTTTAAGTTATCATTTTCAATATTTTATTTTTTGTGGTAACGCATTCCATATTTATCTATTTGTAATGCATTTTAAAATTATTATTAAAATAATTGATAACACTTTTTATCATTTAAAAAATTATTTTGGTAAGACCATGTTTTTATTTTCTAAGATCGATATTGCAATCCCAAATTTGAACAGAATAATAATATTATATTTAATTTTATAATGAGAATATTGTCTATAAATTTAAATAATAATATTGTATTACCATAGCATATCGTTTCAAAATAATAATAATTATCTTCATATCATTTCTCATGATAATGAATCGAATAACACTTTTTAAAGTAATATTAATTTCATTTGAAAAAAATACATTATTATTTTTTAAACTTCAAATTAATACTCTATTTTTACCTTTTATCATTCCAATAAAAATCATACCCATATAGTTTTCTGAAACAATTAAAAAATATTATTTTATTTTCATCTATAAGAACATTATTATTATTATTATTATTTGTTGGAATTGTGACTTGATTTCCTGTTGAAAATGTCATTCCAGAGACTTGGCTCAACTGTGGTTCAACCCTAGCTCGACTGTGGCTCGAGCAAATTTTAGACAGATAGTTTGCTTGACAGTTCGCTCGAGCTAACTTCAGACAGATTATTCACTCAATTTTTGGTCGACAATTTGCTCTAGCGAATTTCTTGCGTTGTTACCCTGTTTGAATTCAGAGATAAGTTGAGATTGTTTGTAAATAGTAGAATAAAATATTATTAGAATATTATTTTTTAATATTATTATTGTTTTGGGATTTGAAAAAATTAAATTGTTTATTATATTTTGTGTGAAAATTTAAAAAAATTGTAATGATAAGATAAGATGAGTTGAGGTAAGTTTTCAATCCAAACCGGGGTAACATATTTTTGTAAAAAGAAAATGGGTGAGTGGCGGCCAGAAAGAGTGAGAACTCCTTTCGTGATATTTTGAGAGCTCATTGGGTGTATGGGGCTTTTGGGATTGATGGGCGATTTGTAATTTCTCTCTTGTACTCTATCTTTATGATAGTGAATTCCTTGAGATCGACTTCACGAGCGTAGGCTATTTTTCAAGTCAAACCATTAAATCTTGGTGTTCTATGTGAAATTGTCGAATTTTTGTTATTTGCTTTAGCTAATCTATTACAAACTCGTCTCTAGATTCATTATTATTATTATTATGTACATGTCTAATTTGACTTATAATAGGTAGGGTAATGCATGTCCTTTTATGATTTAATATAATGAGTTAACTTTAAACATTAATTGATTTGTTATGTATTCAATAATTTTACATTTTCTGCTTCCTTCATTTATTTCAAATATAATTATAATCGTTTCTAAAATTTGTTGATTTATGATTATATTTATATTTATAATATTTGTTATTCTAATTGACATGCATCTTAAAATTCATATTTACCATATAAAAAATGAAGACAGACTTTCAACAAAGAATACGTGACTTGCACATAAGCTCTTATCTAGTGTATGTATATAAATACATACATACATACATATATATATATATATATTTATATATGGTTGATTTAGCACCTATCTTGAATCATTCTTGATCCGGGCCAACGGAAGTTTCTTCCAAGTTGGACATTGAAGGTACAAAAGAGCCTCAAAGTTCAAACATGAAACACCTCAGAACTCCAAGAGAACACTAGAAAGAATCATTCTCCTTCCAAGTCTCCAACTGCATATATTATTGTATAATCAAAGTCCATCCTCTCTAGCAAACCAACACAACAGAAACAGCTTCCTCTAGGCGTTAACTCTTTATTTTCTTTGTGGATGAAGCATCTTCGACTTCTTTTCTGCTTCAAAATGCGCTCCGGAGATCTTGAGGCTGGCGGGCCACCACGACACCAACAGCTACAACAGCAGAAAGACCCTTCTCAGGCCTTGGCTTCTGGGATTTTCCAAATCAACACCGCCGTGTCTTCCTTTTCTCGCCTTGTCAATTCCCTTGGCACTCCCAAGGACACTCTCGAACTCCGTGACCGGCTGTGGGTGTTTTTCTCGTTTTTCATAACTTCTTTCCTATGCTTTTTTTTTTTTTTTTTTTTATCTTAGTCTGGTATGTGTCTTATGGTTCTTTTATTGGAATAAACGATGATTCAACTTCTGGGTTTGCGTTTTCTGAATTTCAACAATTCATGTCTTCTTTTTTCTCGTATTTTATGTTAAAACATGAATAAGAACTCGAAATACATAACCAGTTAAAAGAAAGATCTCCTTCTCATTTATCTGATACTTGATTATACAGAAACTACTACTACTTATACATTATAAAAACAGAAGGAAAAAATTCTAAAAATTAATTTTAATCTTCTACTTAGTTACAAGTAATCTACTGCAACAGCATGGTTTAAGCAGTCCTATTGATTTCCTGACATTTGTGTGTGCTGCCATGTATTTCAGACATGATCTCTTGCTTTTCAGTGACAACACTTTCCTCCTTTTTCTGTATGCTTTTCTTCTTCCTTTTGTTGTTGCTTTTCACTTCTCTTTTCTGCAATGTGCTTCATTTCAGCTTTTACTGCAGCATGCATTTCTTGGTCATTGCAGAGTACTTCATGTTTGCTTTTGTTGCTGCACATGTCCTCTTGTCTTTCTTGCTTGCATTCATCATTTTCTTCATGTTTTATTTCGTGAGACTCCCCCTCAAGATGGGCATAGATGTTTAGGATTCCCATCTTGGACAATAAGAAATGGAAAACAGAAGATGATAAAGCCTTAGTGAATATGTCTGCCAATTGGAACTTTGAGGCAATATGGACAGGAGTGATTATTCCAGCTAGAACCTTTTCTCGAACAAAGTGACAATCCAACTCTATGTGTTTAGTTCTTTCATGGAAGATAGGATTCTTTGTGATGTGAATGGCTGCTTGGTTATCACAGAACAAGAGAGCAGATTGTTCATGGTTGATGTTGAATTCTTTTAGCAAACCAAGAAGCCATACAATCTCACAACTTGTTGTAGCCAATGCTCTATATTCTGCCTCAGCTGAAGACCTAGAGACAGTCACTTGCTTCTTTGATTTCCAACTTACCAATGAGTCTCCAATGAACACACAAAAACCTGTGACAGATCTCCTAGTTTCGGGGCAAGCAGCCCAATCAGAGTCACTATAAGCTTTTAAGTGTAGAGGTGATTTTGAGGATAAGAATATGCCCTGACCTATGGACCCTTTGAGATATTTGAGAACTCTATAGGCTGAATGCATATGAGTTTGTGAAGGCTTGTCCATAAACTGACTTAGAACATTCACAGCATAAGTGATGTCTGGCCTGGTAATTGTTAAATAAATGAGTCTTCCAATGAGCCTTCTGTAGGCTGTGGGGTCTTGCAGAATCTCATTAGCGCTGTGGCTCAACTTGTGGTTCAATTCAATAGGTGTGGAGAAGGTTTTAGTGCCAAGTAAACCTGCATCTTCCAATATTTCGAGAGTGTATTTCCTTTGGCAAATATTGATTCCAGAAGATGACTTTGCAACCTCCAAACCTAAGAAATATTTGAGGGGTCCAAGGTCTTTGAGCTTGAACTTGCTGTGAAGGTAAGTTTTGAGTGAATTAATTTCCTCTTGAGAATCACCTCCCACTATGATATCATCCACATACACTAGTAGGGCTGTGAACCCTTTTTGACTAACTTTAGTAAATAAAGAATAGTCAGACTTGGATTGCTGAAATCCAATAGAGGTAAGTGAGTTGGAAAACTTTGAGAACCATTGCCTTGATGCTTGTTTAAGTCCATAGAGGGACTTGTTCAGTTTGCATACTAATGTCTCCCCCTCAATCTGCTCTCGGTGAAGGTTATAACCTGGTGGGATGTCCATATAAATTTCCTCATTGAGATCTCCATGTAAGAAGGCATTATGAACATCCATTTGAGATAAGTACCAGTTGTGAATAGATGCTAATGCAAGGAAGACACGAACTGTTGTGAGTTTTGCCACTGGACTGAATGTTTCCTGGAAATCAAAACCTTCTCTTTGAGTATACCCCTTGGCCACAAGTCTAGCTTTGTGTCTTTCAAAAGAACCATCAGATTTAAGTTTTACTTTGTAGACATATTTACAGCCAATGGCAGTTTTGTTGGGAGGGAGGCAGGTAATAGTCCAAGTGTTGTTTTCCTCCAAGGCACTAAGTTCAGCTTGCATTGCATCTTGCCAATGTTTAAATTTCACAGCTTCACTATAGGAGTGAGGTTCAGAAAATAAAGAGAGGGAAACAGAGAAGGATTGGTGAGATGGGGAGAGGTGTTTGTAGGTGAGGTGATGATTGAGTGGATGAGATGTGGAGGATGGAGAGGATGGAGTGAGAGGTAGGGATTCTGCTATCTGACAATGATATTGCTGGAGATAGGCAGGTTGATGCCTATCTCGTGTGGATCTTCGAGGAGGTGGGTCAGGAGTTGAGGTGAGATGGGGCTCATCAAATGAAGGAGGAGATGGATCAAAGGAGGTAGAAGGTAAAGGTGGCTCAAGAGGAGGTGTTTCAAGATGAGATTGGAGAGGAGAATTTAATGGGGTAGTTTGTAGATCATCAAGAGGAGGTGAAAAGTAGCTATCTGGTGGTGGAGGGGGCAAAACCAGATTATTGGGGAAGGAAGAGTGAATGTCTGAAGAGGAATGAGAGAAGGGAGTGGAGGTTGAAGAGTGGAATGGGAAAACAGTTTCATGAAAGATCACATTCCTAGAAATAAAGGTGGAATGAGTCTCTATGTCATAGAGCTTGTAACCCTTGATGTTTGCAGGATATCCTAGGAAAATGCAAGGTTTGGCTCGAGGTTCAAATTTGGTCCTATGGTGCTTAGGAGTGCTAGCATAACTTAAGCAGCCAAAAACTCTAAGATGAGCATATGAGGGTGGTGAGGAAAAGAGCCTTTCATAGGGAGATTGATTCGAAAGGAGGGGTGTAGGAATTCTATTGATGATATATGCTGCAGTCAAGATGGCATCCCCCCAAAAAGCAATAGGTAAACCAGCTTGAAAAAGAAGTGCTCTAGCAACATTCAAGAGGTGTTGGTGTTTCCTCTCAACAACACCATTCTGTTGGGGGGTATACACACAGGTTTTTTGGTGAATGATGCCATGACTTTTATAAAAATCAGTCATCTCGAATTCAAGGCCATTATCAGTTCTGATTTTCTTAACTTTGCTATTGAATTGGGTGTTTATGAGCTGAAAGAAAGATTGTAGGATAGATCTTGTATCTGACTTTAGTTTCATTAAAAACACCCAAGTGATTCTTGAATAATCATCCACAATAGTTAAGAAATAATGAAAGCCTTGAATTGATGCTTGAGAATAAGGGCCCCATATATCACAATGAATTAAGTCAAAAGGAGATGAACTAGTGGACACACTTGGAAGAAAAGAAACATGTTTCTGCTTAGCCAAAGGGCAGATTTTACAGTGAGATAGATCCTTGGTCTTTACATTAGGAACAAGAGAATGAATTAAATTCATTCTTTGTGGAGATAAATGTCCTAATCTAAAGTGCCATAGATCAAAATCTTTTTGTATAGCTGCTTGGTTGACTCGAGCTTGATTGGGAAAAGTTAAAGGGGGGTTGATGTTGCTGTCATGAGAAGGAGGCAGCAGATAGTAGAGGCCAGCATGAACCTTAGCAAGTCCAATCGTCATCCATGAAGAGAGGACCTGAATGAAGCAAAGATCCTTTAAGAAAAACAGACATGTGTTTGGTTTTTGAGTGAGTTTGCTAACTGAAATGAGGTTGAAAGTGAATGAGGGCACACATAAGACATTTTTTAGTGACAGTGAATCTGATAATTTAACAGTGCCAATATGTGTGACTTGAGCCCTTGTACCATTTGGGAGTTGCACAAAGGCTTGTATACATGAAGGGGAACTGTCAAAGAAGGAGGTGGAGCACACCATGTGATCTGTGGCTCCTGTGTCCATGATCCATGGTGTATTGTAGATATCAGAGTGCATATGCTGGGAGGATGAAGTGTGTTTGCATTGATTCAGAGTATTGGCACGAGAGTGATCAGCAGGTATGGAAAAAATGGAGAGGCAGTGATGATTACCTGCTAAATTTGAATATGGTGTGGTCGAGGAGCTGGTTTCAGTAGGGTCAGATTTGGCAGGAACTGGTGTAGGCAGAATTGGTTTTTGTCCCAAGCTTATCTGAGGAAATTGAGCATTGACAAGGTCCATGAGATGCTGTGCTTGTGCTTGAGAGAGGTTCAATTGAGAGGAACTTGGAGCAGGTGCTTCATGTCTTGAGGTAGTAATCTGAGCAGCAACCTGATTTACAGAATAAGGTGCAGCAGAAGTGTTCCCAACTCTTGGTTTGGTGAACTTGAAGTTTGGTGGGAATCCCACTAACTTGTAGCATTTTTCTTTGGTATGCCCAACCTTACCACAATGATGGCAAACCAAGTCTGACCTGTCCTTTTTCTTTGGAAAATTTTGGTAGGCAACTAAAGCAGAGGGTTCCGAGGTAGGCAGGGTAGTGTTCCTTGCCTGCCTTTGTCTTTCTTCTTGCAAGATTAGTGAAAAGGTTTTATCCAATGAAGGCAAAGGGCTTAACAAGATGATCTGTCCCCTTACAGCATCATAACTGTCATTTAAGCCCATTAAAAATTTAAACACATAATCTCTTTGTTGGACATCACCAACATTTTTCAAGGCATCACAGGTACACTTTCCACATGAACAGCATGGGAGAGGTCTATAGCTATGCAATTCTTCCCAAATAGCATTAAGTTGTGTGAAGTAATCACTTACAGAGAGATGTCCTTGTACAATGGTACTTAGCTTATGTTGGAGGTGATAGATCCGGGCCTCATCAGGTTGTGCAAAACGTTCCTTCAGCTTGTCCCATACTTGCTTGGCTGAAGTCATGAAGAAGACATTGGATGCAATATCTTTTGAGACAGAATTCAGAATCCATGCTAGGAGGATATTGTTGCATCTCAGCCACGAAACATAGGAAGAATCTGATAAGTCAGGGGTGGTGATTGTGCCATCTAGGAAGCCTGATTTGTTTTTGATAGAAATAGAAAGCAGAAATGATCTGCTCCAAGAAATGTAGTTTGAACCAGTTAATGGAGGTGAGACAATGACAGTGTTAGCATTGTCACTGTGATGTAGAAAGAATGGACTATTTGGATCCTCAAGGGAAGAAGGAGATGAAGAAGAGGAAGAGGTTGTCATGATTTTCGAGATGAGGTTGTTTGCAGGTTAATGAAACACAGCAGGAAAAAAGTCCCGCTCTGATACCATGTTAAAACATGAATAAGAACTCGAAATACATAACCAGTTAAAAGAAAGATCTCCTTCTCATTTATCTGATACTTGATTATACAGAAACTACTACTACTTATACATTATAAAAACAGAAGGAAAAAATTCTAAAAATTAATTTTAATCTTCTACTTAGTTACAAGTAATCTACTGCAACAGCATGGTTTAAGCAGTCCTATTGATTTCCTGACATTTGTGTGTGCTGCCATGTATTTCAGACATGATCTCTTGCTTTTCAGTGACAACACTTTCCTCCTTTTTCTGTATGCTTTTCTTCTTCCTTTTGTTGTTGCTTTTCACTTCTCTTTTCTGCAATGTGCTTCATTTCAGCTTTTACTGCAGCATGCATTTCTTGGTCATTGCAGAGTACTTCATGTTTGCTTTTGTTGCTGCACATGTCCTCTTGTCTTTCTTGCTTGCATTCATCATTTTCTTCATGTTTTATTTCGTGAGATTTTAATGATTGAGAATCCATTGGCGTGCTTACGATCGTGCTATAAATCATTGTTTTCTTTCTTTCTTTTTCCCTTTATCCTTTGCTTGCTAGGTTGTCTAATTTCCTAGTGTTGCTCGGAAGCAAAACAGGTTTCTACTTCTGTTTTTGGACTGTTTTTTAACTTATGTTGACTGAATTATGCATTGTTGATCGGTTAAAGCGTGCAGCTTAGAATTGAAGGTAAACTAAACAAGCATACAAAAAGTACTTGTGCATTGCGCTGTAAATTCTTTTAAGGGATGCCCGTGATCTACACCAAAGACTACGAATTTTTTTCCTTTTTAGATCTGGGAATGAGATGAGGTCACAAACCTGTTAATAGTAATAAAATAGTTTGTAAATAGTAATAAAATAATTCTAATTAAAATATTTTAATATTGGATTTTAGTAAATGAGAATGAAAGTGCTGAATAAAAATACTATAAATTAAAATATTGTTATAATATAATTTTTATTTTGGAATTGAAAAAGTTAAAATTATTTTTTGTATTTTGTTTTGAAGTTTGGAAAAGTTGTAATAATTAAAAGAAAATTTTAAAAATTTGAAATTAAAAAGTGATTGTATTCGAGTAATGTTTAGAAATTCAAGTATAAGAGATTTTGAGATGAGATGGTTTGTGTTCCCAAACGAGGCCTTAGTACAAGTACAAGATGTTATGTTCTTAGAAATCTGTACAGTGTTTAAGGACAATGAATTTGAGTGCTTATGTACATCCCAAAAAGAGAAGAGAGAGAAAATGAGGAATTTGTATCATTTCAAATCCCTATTCTTATTGAAGAGAATGAACGAGAAAAACCGAAATCTTCCTACTCGAACAAGAAGTCTTATATATAGTAATTTGAACTATTGTTCCGCATCCCCCCATGCATCAGTTTACTATGAAGAGAGTTTAATCAGACTGAAATTCCCTAAACGAATTGAAAAGTAAAACATGTTATTTTACATGTTACTTGATCAACTTCTGGATAATTGTATTCATTGAGCATTGATCATAAAACATAAATTTCTACCTCATAATAAAAATAAAAATAAAAATTCTTTCACAGAAATAAAGATAGTTTCTTAGAATGGATATGAACTCAACCAGAAGCTGCTAGATATTTTACTATATATGAAATCTCTATTTTACTGGCGATCGAGAGAAATTTCAACCTATGTTAATTCATTATAGTTTTATTGGATACATGTTGTATCTTTCAAAAAAAATGTAATTTCCATTTTGATCCTTCTTTGTCCTCATAGTCCACTAATAGCTGTTTCAATCTTTTTCCCCATATCGATTTGAGTGGTTGGTTATTGCTAGATTACTTTTTTTCATTTAGGGATCCAAGATTATAAGCTAACTAAAGCATATGAATTTACCTTTTCAACTGATCTCCTTTTGCATTCCGTTCTCTCTTTTACAATTTTTCACCAGATAAATAAATCGTTTAAAAAGATAATACCAGTTTTCGTTTTGAAAAAGTCTACATGAAAGTCTTACATCACACACATCTACTTAATCAATATACTAAGTAGATGTGTATAGTGTAAGACTTCCTTATACGTAGCATTTCTCAAAGATTGCACCATCAATCTTGTTTCTGACTAGTATATACATTAACTGGCAGACACAAGGCAAGGTTACACATTGGGGAGTTGGTGAGAGATACTTCAGCTAAACTTAAACAGGCTAGCGGAACTGACCAGCATTTGGAAGTTAGTGTAAGTTCATATCCACAATAATTTTTAAAATTAACGCTTCATCATTGAATCTCCCTCTCTCTTTTCTAGATTTTCTTTTTTTTCTTATTTTTATCTATTGTTTTGTTTCTTTTGTTTCGGGGTGGGATGATGGAGAGATTGGGTTTTATTTTCTTACGCCTTGAAATTTCCTCATTGAACTCCAGGCTGCCAAGAAGATCACTGATGCTAAGCTTGCAAAAGATTTCCAGTTGGTTCTTAGGGAATTTCAGAAGGTTCAAAAGCTTGCAGTTGAGAGGGAAGCAACGTATGCTCCTTTTGTCCCCAAAGAAGTTCTTCCATCAAGGTAATGTTATCGTACCTGTCCATAATGAGATAGGTTGTACCTTTGGCTTTGAAGCTTGAGCATATAATATTAGACAGCAGTTATGTGATCACACACATACTTATGCATACATATAGCTTTGATCATATGTTTGACTTAAATGCCTTAAATTTGATATATCATGATGTAGTTCTGATGCCCATGAGCGGGAGGATATAAGTTCATCTCGGACCCCCGAACGACGGGCTCTTCTTCCAGAATCCAAAAGGTATGCATGTATAGCTTGGAGATCCTTGAAAGGATTTATTTTCTTGTTAATGCTCCTTGACTAATGAGGTAGACACCCATTTCTAAGACTTTCTTTTTTTTTTTTCCCTTAAATTTTCTTCCTGTAAAACAACCAACTATGCCTGTTGGCTTACATCTCTTGCTTTTGAGTATCCCAGGCAAGTCCAAAAACCGTATCACCCTGACAAATTGCAGGGCTTGCCTAGCATACAAGCGAAGAATTTGAGGCAAGTGACTCTTCAATGCTCGTGTCAGTCTCTCTTAACGAAGTACTTTCCACAGAAGAAGTTATCGTAATTGCTTTTGAGATGAGATTTCTGCATAGAACACGATGTAGGACAGACATACAAACCTGTGTTAATTGCTACTTTATATCAACAATAAGAATAGTTTTTGAAGCCATGCTCCCCTCTCCCATCTCTCTAATCATTCAGCAAAAAAGAAAGGAAAAAATACAGACCAAACCTATATCTAAAGGACGTTCCTTTGTTTCTGTTTTGGATGGATAAAAAAACCTTCAGACTATAGTGTATAGAGATTCCCTTTCATACTGGAGATTAAAAATAGTGCAACTTCAATTTCCATTATACTATGTACAGACAAGATCAGGTCGTACTGGTGGATGAGATTATAGTTAATGAAGCCATTATAGAAGAAACAGAGCAGGAGATCAGAGAAATTCAGCAACAGCTAATTGAGATAAATGAGATTTTGAAGGATCTCGCGTTCCTGGTCCTGAACAATGATTGGTAAGCCTCGTGTCCATAATTATATTTACACTACTTTTGTTTTTTTTCGATAAAAGGTTTTCTCTATTGGTTCTGCCGCCCAGCTCTTTATGCTGGCATGCCCCTCGTGCAATTTCACTTTTTTTTTTTTTATTAAACATCTTTAACATTTCAAAAAAAAAAAAAAACACAAATTCACTAGTAGAAACTTCTTTAAACATTTAAACATAAGAAAAAAAATTAAAATGCACTGGCAGTCAAACCCAGGGGACAAACTAACATTTCCATCTCTCTATTAGTTATTTGAAAGCTCTGCATGCTCTATAATGACAGTGCTAAACATGTGTTCCTTTTATCCTCTCAGATAAATAATCATACAGCCCAATCATTTGGAGCTGGCATCCTCTTTCTGAGGTCTTCTCCCAAATGATGTAAAATTGTCAAGGATTTCATCATACTGTCAACAAAATCTGGAACGTCTACTACATCTCCTGCTTAAGTGAGTGTTTTCATATGTTCATTGTTGTAGCAAGACTACTAGAGTACTTAATGTCTTCTGTTTCAAACTTTGGTGCAGCTTAGTACACAAGATTTATGTATGTGAAGACTATTTCTTGATGTATATATTTATTGATGTTTGTGAAACTGCATCTTAATGGCTAGAATTCATCGTTAGAGAGAGAGAACCTCCGAGTCTCCGACGGTGGTGGCGTAGAACGGAGTCTTGTAGAGCCCTGTTTGACATGCATCTTTCTATTTACACAAAAGCTAAAGAGTTTAGAGGTGTACAAAATCATCAAGTTGAGATGATAATATATCTTCCGGTTCCCCAGTTTTGGCTGTGTTTAGCCTATGTTATAGAGGGCTGATTACTATGGCTGAAAAGCAAGGGGTGCTCTTGCATGAGACTAGAGAGAGTAGAAAGGAGTCATGGAGAGGTAAAAGGAAATAATGATGAATCTTAACTTTTTTTGGGAGAGGTGGCACGACCACATTGGTTGGTTGTAAAATAATTGTAAAATGGTCATTATTCATCTACTCCAATATTTGGCAAGGAAAATATTAAATGTATTTAAGAAATATTTACAAAAAAATTATTTCTCCATATTTTAGATATTGATATGTTGAAAATTATGATTTTAAAATTTAAAATTTGAATTTAAAAAAAAATTAATCAAAATAATATTGTAATTAATTAGTAAGTAAAATTATAATTACAAATAGTATAACTCAAAGCAAAAAAGTTGTACCGGTATAAAATGCTCATGTGCATAACTTGCATATATTTCTTTTGTTTTTTTTTTCTTTTCAGGTACACATAACATTAAAAAAATAAAAAATTAACTTTTATCGTGGCATTCCATATGATCATAGAAAATAACCTTTTAGGGTAGGATTTTAGTCCATTAGGTCTACAGTTCCCAACCCGAAGAAAAATCTTCAATTTAGAGAAGGAAAGATATAATATGCAACTCCTATAACCTTTATGTCAAGCTCTATACCGTCCATGGACGCCATAAGTATTCCAATGTTTATATTTTATATTTCTTAACTACAAAAAGAATAAAGTGGGAAAACAGAGAACGGCAAAGGATCTACCGTCAAAATTTTCCATCCATCAAGTTATTCTCTTTATTTCTTTAAAATATTTTTCAGTGCCAAATAAAAAAAAAAAAACGGAAGCATCTGCATATTTTATTTCAAGTAGTACATAGTTCAATAACGTACATAAACTAAAGCCACAAAGATGATGTCCATTTGACTTTTTCACTCCAACTACCCTGTACAATCTTATCCTCAAACACAAACCCCCACCTTTTTTTTTCGTCTTTTAATTTTCTCCTCAACGGAGGGAGGAGGAAAAAGAGAATGCCCCCGTTTAGACGTTGGGTTGAATTAAATTTTTAATAAATAATAATAAATTAAAATGGTATTTTATAGTACCCACTTAAGATAAATTTAGATATGTTTTAATGTTAAACTGAGTTTACATATATTTATAAAAAATTAAAAAAGATTACAAGTTCCGCATATAAAAATGTGTTGAGTTGTAAAAATTATGAATTTTACTTGTAAAAAGATTTTGAGTTGAATTGAATATTTATATGTCAAACTCAGCTTAAAATTAAACAGTCTAAATTCAAAACGGAGCCTAAGGATCATGAGACAATTAGTAGTTTAGCTACAATTGCGGGGATTCGGACTTATTTAGAAATAGATCTCATACCAAAATTCTCATATCATCTCCTTCCCAAACATAATTTAAATACAAACATTTTCAAAATAATCATTACACTTTTCCAAACTTTCAAATAAAAAATAAAAAATAATTTAACTTTCTCAAATTCCAAAACAAAAATAATGTGATAAAACTATATTCTAACAATATTTTAACTTTATAATATTTTTTATTCAACTTTTTCTCTCCTTTCTCAAAACTTTAAAAATACTCCACTCAAACTATCTCACTACTATTTATAAATTATCTTATTACTATTCACAAAATTACTATCTTATCTCACTCCCTAAAAGAGCTCATAGGCCATAATTTTTCCTTCATTCACACAGCTTACCATTCCTTGCTTTCTATGTTTTCTTTCCTTCATCTCCATAATCTCTTCTACCATCTCTTTTTTTGTATAAAAGTAATCTCTTCTACCATCTATGCTCCCAATTTGATCAAAAATCAAAAATTTAAAAATTAAAAAAAAAAAAAAAAAAAGGTCTGGCAGCAATTTAATTCCTAGGACCACAGTAAAATCTCTGGCACTACAGTACTCTGATCGATCAACAATCATCTAGACAAAATTCAATTAGAGTACAATACATGCATGTTGTAACCATCCCTAAAATTTATGGGTATGATATACTTCAACAGTATCATGTCAGGAAAGTGTTTTTAGGTAACCTTGCACACAAAATTACGAGATATAGAAGTAAAAGTAAAAAATATTTCTTAAACTAGAAATAGTAACTGATAAAACGTTTTCTTAAACCAAGATCATTACTGATCATCAGTCTCTGAAGAAAAGCTTTGTCTGCCCAACTGCATGGGCCATCAACCTGTTGAAGAGTCATAGAAACATACACAGATCGGATCTAGATAGTAATATTTTTGTCAAATTAAATCACCGACAACGATTTTTTTTCAGTGCAGACTAGAGCAGAGAAGCTTTTAAACAAGTCACGTGTGCAAGAAGAAATAAAGCAATTCAGGAGTTTTTAAGTACATACAAATGTCAGTAATTCTTAATAATTTTTTAGCACAGCTTAAGGGGAATCAGAATATACAATACTCGATGTGCTAGCGAATTCCTTGTGTATAGTAATTAGAAAAACTGGCATTACATCATTTGCTGAAAAGCCGATCACATATACAGAGTTTCATTATAAATACAATCTTCTCACCGTGACAGGAACTCAAGCTGATGAAGGGAAAAAGGAACACTTAAATGGCTGATCAAACACCACAAATGTGGAATCAGTGACAAATACTGTATGCATTGGCTCATTTTGTAAAACTGGCAGTTGGTGACAATAAACACGCTTATTATGATCTGTGATTGGTTAAAAGTTTACCTCTCGATGGTGACGAACATGCATATACAATTGGTGAGAAGGTCAGGCCATTCCAGTCTTCGATGCAAGAAGCCCCATCTGTTCAGTAAGATGATCCATATACTGAATCTTGTCCCAGTTGTTCTTCTCTCCTATGGGTAACTCATGATCCATGGTCACACCACCAGCTAATGAACTCGAATTAATTTCATCTGCATCCTCAGCGAGCGGGCTCCCTGTAAGGAATTGTTCCCAGAAAGTATCGTCAATGCCTGGAAGTACTGGGATCTCATCAAGCAGGGCCTCCACATCACTTTCTGGAGAAAGAGCTTCAGTTTTCATGGGCGTTGTCACATCCAAAACAACAGACATTGGATCCACATAACTTGCATTCCCCAGTCTCGGAGCCCACAAAGTTTATATCAAGGATTTTGGAAGTGCTTTCTGGCATGATTCCTTGCAGTTCAGAGAAGTCAGGCAAAATAGTCTCTTCTCCAGAATTATAAACATCAATATTTGGGAATCCAGCTGCTGTAGCATGATCAGGCACCATGTAGGAGGAAGATTGAATCTCTGAAATAGTAGATGGGGATTTAACAGGAAATCCCGACTCTACTGGCATAAAAGGCTGTCCAGAATTAGGTGGAACCTCGGAAAGGGTCACTCCCGAAACTTGACTCAAGGAACTTCCATCATGTAATGCCTGGGAAGAAGGAGCATCACCAATAAGGAATGCACCAGGGTTGTTCATCAATGGTTCCACCCTAGGAGATCCATTCATCTTCAAAATCTGCTGCAGCAATGCTTTAGCTGCCTCATTCATCGAAGGCTGGTACTTGATAATCCGTCCATCGGGAGCATTGTGATCCTCACCAGCTACACTTTCTTTTTCCTGACTTTGGAGTCTCCTTTTTTTATTCACTCCAGTAATGTTCCTATTGCTTTCATTCTGTTGCTGTACAAACTGGGCTAATAACCCAGGACTATGCATAGCCTTTGCAAGGAAAGACATCATTTGTTGCTGTCTCTGCTCCATTAGCTGCACACGTTGTCCCACACTCAGCAACTGGTGATCAGTTGCTTGCTGGTGCTGCCTCAACCTAACAAGTTCCTGCATGAGAGCATTCTTGTCCCTTTCAAGTCTTTAACCTCTTCTCCAGCCCAAACTTCCCTACCTCAACACATGCCCCAACTGAGGAGCTCGGCCCTTCAGTTGGTTGTTGACCGGGTACATGAACTGGTTTCCTCCTACTGATACTTTTCAAAAGGTGCGTTTGACCTCTTAGAAACTTCACATTTGCAAATTCATAACGGTCTGAGTCCACCTTCTTAAAACCCTGTCAAACCAAAATGAACAAATTATTATACATATAAATATAATAGAAGCAAAAACCCTAAATTGCTCAAATTGTTTCCATAAAATGTTTCAATTTTTTTTTTTGATAAGTAATAAAATGTTTCAATTTTTATGATACTAATGTCAATTAAGACAACAAGATTGAACTCAATGACTTGAACTTTTGAGAATATAACATAAGGCAATTTTTTCTAAGTTCCACCCACCAGGCCAGCAATAGGCACTCATCATTTTTTCCCTTGGATGAGTAGCACAGGCATTCACCATAATCATTATTGATATCTTCTTCCCACACAACAAGGGAACTAATTTGCTTTGAATTCTAATTTTTGACCTACTTCCTAGGCACCAATTTTAAGAATCAAAATATATAAATTTAACTCTTTCAATACTTCAAGTGCCACCAATTACAAACATCACATGGAAACAAAGATTTCTTTTCTTTCATAAAAAATCACCTTCTGTAGTCATTTCCATAACTTTCATGCATGGTGGAATTATCAATTAGAAAAAAAAAATGGTTCAACAGAAAATAACCAATTAAGAGATGGACCAAGTCTTTTTCCTCTAAAGAATTGAAGACATTTTCCAGAGTGAGCTTGAGACTCAGACCATTGCTGCCCAACCATCCAACTGCCAACTGACCCTATTCGTCGTTGACTGCCCTCATCCATTCCTAGCCCACTCACCAACAGAACCCACCAGTCGCCAGCCACAAACAGCTTTTTTTTTAATCAGGAAATAAAATTTGATTGATCATAAGAATAGGTAAAGCCCCAAGTACAGGCGTCATATACAAAAGCAACGCCTAGAAGTCATATACAGCTGTTAACAAGCCACAAAATAAGAATTACAAAATAGATTCTCAACACCCCAAGCACTAGATAATCAAATGTATACAATTTTTTTTTTCATAAAATACATTTTTTAAACAAAATGTTTTCCCCCAA